>JAQGAZ010001416.1:0-30011 GCA_034692225.1 Polydesmus complanatus
GTCACTAAACTTTTAAAAATCTTGTCACTAAACTTTTAAAAAATCTTGTCACTAAACTTTTAAAAAATCTTGTCACTTAGCTTTTAAAAATCTCGTCACTAAACTTTTAATAATTTTGTCACTAAACTTTTAATAATCTTGTCACTAAACTTTTTTAAGAAGAAGTAAACGCTTACTAAAAACTTTGCAAACACTTATTAGTTTCATTTCAGAAAAAAAAACCAGTCACTAAATGCTAGAAAAGCTAACTAAACTTTAATTATTAGTTTACTAATCTAATTGAAAGTCATTGCACAATAATTCTTAAGCGCACTCACTGAACGCCATAAACAGCTACTAAAAATGAAATAATTCCTTACTAAAAACTAATCTAAATTTCTAATTTGATGTAGTGCGCATGCGCAATTATTACTAATTGTAAAGTGTTTGTTTGCGTAGAGTTCCGACGGAAAACCCGCTGCTGTTTACGCTCTCTCCGCCCGAATGTCAAATGGAAATCCGATCCGGGTTCAACTTGGAAGGTGAACGGGTCGAGCGGCCGGTGAACGTGGGCGATCCGCTCACTCTGCTCATCTACATGCGCAGCCCCACCGTCGGCTTCGACATCATCATCAACAACTGCGTGGCCCACAACGGGGCCAGCAAACAGATGCCGCTCATCGACGACAGCGGGTAAGCCGCAGCAGCCTGACAGTAGCCTAGGTTTAGTGAGGCACTGACTAACCCCGAGGTTTAATTGTTGCGTTTAGGTGTCCGGTACAGAGCAAAATCATCAGCGACTTCAAAGGCATCGACCTGCATCACGGCATCTACGAGAGCAAAGTCTACGCCTATTTCAAGGCTTTTAGGTTCACCGGAAGTCCCGCCCTCTACATCGAGTGTGACGTCAGGATGTGTCACGGAATTTGTCCGGTAAGTTCACCAAAAAAACTTTAGTGGTTACAGTTTCCTGTTGATGTTTAGTGAACGTCTAAGAGTTATTGAGTGTTATTTTTGGTTTAGTGAGTGTTTGAATATGTTTAGGGAGTGTTGTTTTTAAATGTTAGTGCTCTTTTTTTTTTAATTAATATGGTTTGTAAAGTTTAGTAAAGAATTTTTGAAGTTTAGTGATGAATTTTCTGAACTTAAGTGGTGATTTTGACGACTTTAGTAATGCTTTTTGAATCTTAGTGAAACAGTTTTGAAGATTTAGTGGTGAGTCTTATGACCTTAGTATTTAAAATTTAGAGTTTAGTGGTGGAGTTTTTAAAGTTTAGAGATGTACTTCTGTGTGTTTAGTGTGCTATTGCGCTTTAGTTAGTGTGGTTAACGAGCCCTAAAATCTTTCAGAAACAGAAATGTTATTGGCGCAATTTGCGCGGCAGAGACGAGCCCTCGGCCCCCCTCGAGGAGCCCCTTAAGGAACCCCCGGAGGAACCTCTCGCAGCCTCCAACAGAACCAACGCCAGAGTCGCGTTTAACGTCTCTCACCTCAGCACTTCCGCTCCCTCTACCACAACCACTACTACCACGACCTCCGCACCGAAGACCAGCAAAGCCACCACTTCTGCCACAACCTCTAGGCCGGAACTAGTCACCGCTCCTGCGAAAAACCGGAAACAGAACCAAAGCTCCACCACAACCACCAGCAGCACTGCGAGGCCGAAGAGCAAGCCCACTTCGAGGCCTCCGCCCACTACCACCGCAGCCCGGAAGGCGGACAGGACGTCGACGATTAAACTGAACCTGAACAGCCGAGTGCGAGCCAAGAGAGAGAACCGCAAACGGAAGGAGGAGGAAGAGGAAGCGCCGATGTCGGATACGCTCAACCTGTTCCAAGCGCTCGAAGTGCGCTCAGAACCCATTCAGTCGGACATGCTAGCGGACAACGCTGTCAAAGGTAAGGACTCTAAGGGGGCGAGCGCTTAAGGGGGCGTCAATTTAAGTTTACTAAACATTAAATAACATTCACTAAACATAAAATAACATTCACTAAACATAAAATAACATTTACTAAACATAAAATAACATTCACTAAACATAAAATAACATTCACTAAACATAAAATAACATTCACTAAACATAAAATAACATTCACTAATCACTGAAACACATTCACTAATCACTGAAACACATTTACTAATCACTGAAACACATTCACTAAACATAAAATAACATTCACTAAACATAAAATAACATTCACTAAACATAAAATAACATTCACTAAACATAAAATAACATTCACTAATCACCGAAATACATTCACTAAACATTAAATAACATTCACTAATCACCGAAATACATTCACTAATAGTAGTTGTGTTTGTTTTTAAATGAAGCGGGCGAGGACCGTGTGGTGTGCGTGAACCGGTTGGGCTTCACGGCCCTCCTCTGCATCCTGCTCCTCGTCGTCATCCTCACCACTTCCGTCACCTGCATGCTGTGCGCCCGCCTACGTCATCTGAAGAGCACGTGCGGCGGCCGCCACGCCACGCTGGACACAAAGCAGCACTCTTCCGCCTTCTCCGGAAACTACGTCATTTCCACCAGGAGGAACACGTAGACGCTTAGCGTTATAAGAACTGGAACTGACGGAAACGGATCTCTACGAGCACCGGAAGTGTTCGGTGGGGGTCGTTTATGTAATTTTATGTCTATAGTTTATAAGCAGGTTTTTTCTTTTTAATCATTTGGTGTGGAGAGCAGGTTCAACTACGCATTCCATTTAAAAGAGACTTTGCGGAGTGGAATAAACGTTAAAACGTAAACGTGACGTTGCTGTCAGCTGATCTACAGGTAATCTAGATAGGGGCTTAGATGGCGGTTAAACCGTGTTGTGGCTACCGAATATAAAAGGGATTTAATATAAAAGCTCGAAAGGAAAATCGAATTTAAAATGTGAGTCTGCGCATGCGCATATTTAAATCGGGTTGGGGCGACGCTGGGTGAGTAGGTTACGTTTTAGCGTTTGTTACGCTCCTCCCTCGCAAAGTGTCGGTTGAGGTGACGGGTTACGCGGTTTGATGAGTAACTCACAATTTTTTTTTTATACGTTGTTTATAATTTATTTTGAGGGATATAATTTATTAAAGAAAAACAATAAAAACTTTTATTTATTTAATAAAAATAATAATATTTTATTGATAAACAAAAAATGACTGGTCGACGACGTCACACATTCATTAAAGTGACGTCAATGAAGGGTTTGTTTTCAACGCGATTTGTACTGAATGGCTTGACCTTTGGTTTGCGTGTGTCGAAACTGCACCAGTGACCTTTGCCCTCTGCTCTTCTGATCCACTTTTATTCTTCGTTGAGAGTGATCGATAGAGAGAGAGAGACAAACATGTCTCCTGTGTTGTTTCTTCTCGCCTTGTTTTCAGCCTTATGCTGTTCCCTGCCGTCAGTCAGCTCCAACTACGTGTGTTTGGAACCGAAGCAGGTTCACCTCACGGTGCCCATCGGTCGACGCCTTCACCTCAGCCCCCAGGACCTAGGCTTAACGCCCGACCACGCCAACTCCAGCTGCGTCGTGGAGTTGATTTTGGGAGAAGCCGTCGCTCAACGTGTGGGACGCTTCCAACCAGAGGTACATTACACTATTATATTCCCCCTATTCACTAATTCATGCAGCAATAAGCAGTTAAGTCCACTAATTTTGAATATTGAGAGAGCTAAATTTATTTTCCCTATGTATTGGCATGTAAATGAGTGATTTAGCTTGTACCACTCTTTGAACTTATTTAAATTAATAATAATAATTTTTTTATAAACTAAAAGCAATAACTTCATAAACTTTGCCCCAGTTGATAAACACTTTTTTCTTTAATTAATAAAAAAAATTATCCTTTAATTACAAAAAAAAAAATTGTGAAAATGGACTTATCCGCTTGTTGTCGCAATCCATTTTTACATTTTGATGAGGAGAAAAATTCAATTACTGAGAATGAAATTAATTCACATTTAGGGTAAAATAATACACATTTAATTTTTTTACGTTAAAATATTACGGAGTAATTTTTTTTTTTTTTATTATTTTAAAAAAAAAAAATTTTTTTTTTTTTGATTAAAACTCAAAAAAATAAATAAATAAAGAAATGAAAATAATATATGAAATTTTCGATGAAATTTTTTTCAAAAAATAAAAGTGTAGAAAAAGCGAAAATATTGAGTATAATAATAATTATTAAAGTGCAATCAATTAATTAGATGGAAAAAAAATTGGAATTTAGATTTTTAAGCAATTAAAAATAATGTTTTTTTATCAACTAAAAAGTGGAAAATTTTCATTGAAAAAATTTTTCTTATGCTTAAAATCGATGTTTCAGGTAATCAACTGCAATTTTCAAAACGGAAGCGTATTCTACTCGCACTTTGGCTCTCGCCTACTTCCGGTAGACCATGTGCGCTTGCGCGTCATTCGCCTCACGCCCAACACCACTCAGCCGGAAGTTCAACCCCTGCACCTTCACCTTCACGTCCAATTCAACGTCCCCTACAAAAGCTTAAGCGTGCTCTCCCACTTGAGCGTGCCCAACTTTTTCGGCGTCTCCCAACCCTTAGACTCGCGCGTGCTGCAATTCCACCGCGCCTGCGCAGTGACGGTGCGCGTGGCTTCTGTGGACACCAAATGGCCCAAATACGGGCAACTCATCTACGGCCAGAACCGCACCCTGGCGGACGAACCCCTCAAAGAGTCTTGCCAGGTGTTCCCTCACTTAAACCTCCGCTACGAGCACTTGAGTCCGCCCACGCCGGAAGTGGACTACATCGAGCTCCTCGTCGAATCTCTGGATGACGACGACGAGGACTGCAGCAGCCCCACTTCCTGTCTGCGGCGGGAATGGCTGCAGCTCAAAGTGGTCATCGAGCGGGCCAAACCCAACTTCCCGCCCAAAATCAGTCCGCACGCCACGCTCCTCATTTCCGCTCAGCTCTACCAACCGGAAGTGGTGGCGCCGGGCGCGTTGTTCGCCGTGGACAACGAAACCGCTTCCGCCAACCTCGTCTTCAACGTCACCCGGCCTCCCACTTCCGGCTACTTCCACTTCCTGTCCTACCCCACCAAACCCCTCCTTTCCTTCCTTCAGCGCGACGTCATCGACCGCCGCTTGGCCTTCACCGGAACAAAGCTCGGAACAGAAACCATCCGAATCGACGTCATCGACGAGTTTTCCGCTGCCAATATCCAACCGACGTCCGTTTCCGTGACGGTGGCGGACAGCGGAAGAGGCCAAGTGTACGTGGTTAGTCCGCTGATGGTGTTCGAAGGTGCTTCGGGTACGATCAGTTCCAAAAACATTCAGTTGAAGGGAAAGCGCAAGTCGAACGAGCCACCGCGCGTTAGTTTTCAGGTGATTTCTGGCCCGCGCAACGGCGTTTTGAGCACTTCCGGCAGCGGCGGCGGGAGCGCTAACCGAGGGGCGCTCAAGTTTTTCTATTGGTACGACGTGGAGTGGGGCATGTTGTCCTACGCGCATGACGGCTCCGACACTTCCGCCGACGAAATCCTCTTGTTGGTGGATGGGCAGCGGTTGCGGCTGCACGTTACCATCGTTCCCTTCGACGACTCTCCGCCGCAGCTGGTGGTGAACCGAGGGCTGTCGGTGGACGAGGGTCGGACCATGACGCTGGGGGTGGATGACTTGAACGCCGTGGACCCGGATACGAGCAACGAGGAGATCACGTACGAGGTTGTGCGTCCGCCGCAAGGGGGTTACCTGTTGAAGCGGTTGGGCCTGAGACCGGGCTTCGTGCAACTGACCAACTTCACGCAGAACGACATTGACCAAGGGCTCATCGTCTACACACACGCCAACTCACAGGTAACAACCCTGAACCTTCTTAATTAATTATTATTATTATTATTATTTTTTTTTTTTTAAAGTTATTTTTCGACGAGTTTCAAATCGTTTTGAAAGACAATAATTTCCCTTCGCCCAACGAGTCTCCGCAGTATGACGTCAGCGTAGTCATCCATCCTCTGGTGAACGACCCTCCGCGACCGGTGGTCACGGCGTCCTTCCGGGCAGTGGTTCAGGAAACGGAAGTGCTGCATTTGACTCGAAGCGTGATCGGCTACATCAACAAAGCGGCGCGGGAGGACGACATTCGCTTCAACCTCTCCGCTCCGCTCCACTCCGCCTGTAACTATTACTAGGTCATTTGCATAATAATTTAGTAAGTTAAACTATTCTAGATGGGAAATTTGTGATAACGACTTCCGGCGGATCGAAAGACCAGTTGGAGCTGTTTCCGGCTATTACGTCCTTCAGTCAATTGCAAGTGAACCGCCGACAAGTAGTCTACGTTCCGCCTTCGCAAGACATTGGGCCTCACCTGCTCCACGTCTACGTCACTTTCGCCGCTCAAGATGGCGACGGAAACAGCGCGCCCAACCACCAGCTCTATATTCAAGTACTTCCGGTTGATAATCAGGTACTGGATAAATGATACTTAACCATCATGCGAAAAGTTTGTAGTACTAAAAGCTTTTGACTATTTAGAAACCGGAGCTTAAGACGGCGAGTTTAGTGGTGGGTCGAGGGGAGACGGCGGTGATTGGAGGGGGTAACCTGCGAGTGAGTGACGTGGACACGGAAGAAGACGACGTGACGTGGCGCGTGACGAGCAAAGCGGCCCACGGGACCCTGCTGTTGGACGACGCCCCTCTGCATCTGGCCGATTCCTTCACCCTCAGGGACATCGGGGAGGGGCGCATCCGCTACGCTCACCGGGGATTCGGCCTGAAGAGAGACGCCATCACCGTTGCCGTGTCCGACGGGAAGAACCCCTCTACGGTGGGCGTGATGGAGATCGTGGTGAAGGAGGCCAACGCCAGCGCAGCCGCCATGACGGATCAGCCGGCTACTTCGGCTTCCGATCAATTGGTGGTTTCTGTTTTGGAAAAGGATTTCATAACTATTCCCACTGAGGTAACACATATTCTTACTGTATAACAATTAAGGTTGATATCCTTTTCTTAAGGATTTTTTTTTCCCTTAAAAATGTTTTCCTTCCCTTAAAAATGTTTTCCTTCCCTTAAAAATGTTTTTCTTCTCTTAAAAATGGTTTTTTCTTCCCTTAAAAATGGTTTTTTTTTCCCTTAAAAATGTTTTTTTTTTCCTTAAAAATGTTTTTTCTTCCCTTAAAAATGTTTTCCTTCCCTTAAAAATGTTTTCCTTCCTTTAAAAATGTTTTTCTTCTCTTAAAAATGGTTTTTTCTTCCCTTAAAAATGTTTTTTTTTTCCTTAAAAATGTTTTTCTTACCTTAAAAATGTTTTCCTTCCCTTAAAAATGCTTTCCTTCCCTTAAAATTGTTTTTCTTCCTTTAAAAATGTTTTCTTTCCCTTAAAAATGTTTTCCTTCCCTTAAAATTGTTTTTCTTCCTTTAAAAATGTTTTTCTTATTTTAAAAATGTTTTCCGTTCATTAAAAATGTTTTTCTTCCCTTAAAAATGTTTTCCTTCCCTTAAAAATGTTTTCCTTCCTTTAAAAATGTTTTTCTTCTCTTAAAAATGGTTTTTTCTTCCCTTAAAAATGTTTTTTTTTTCCTTAAAAATGTTTTTCTTACCTTAAAAATGTTTTCCTTCCCTTAAAAATGTTTTCCTTCCCGTAAAAATGTTTTCCTTCCCTTAAAAATGTTTTTCTTCCCTTAAAAATGTTTTCCTTCCCTTAAAAATGGTTTTTTTTCCCCTTAAAAAATGTTTTTCTTATACTTCCTTAAGACATTTTTTCTCTCCTTAACAGACTTTCTCTAACCTTAAAATATACTGTGTTATTCTTATCTTACGAGCTGTGATGTCACTGTTTTAAGTTAAGGGAGTACAGTAATTACTGAAAGCGTTGAAGTGTTTCTTTGCGTTACCCTTACATTTTGTTTGCATGGGATTAATGAAACAGGTTTCCATCACTGAAACCAGTTCCACATAATCCACCTTCTACAAATCTGTTTCCACCAAACCTCTTCACGCAACTCCTTTCGCTTCTAAAGAAAAAAACATTAAACTCGTATCTTGAATTCTTAGCTGTTGTCTAGTGAAGGTGGCTCGTCGCAGTCCAACGTTCACTACGCCATAGTGAAAGACCCGCATCACGGATCCGTTTACGTGAGAGGGCGGAGGAGCAACACCTTCTCACAGGCCGAGCTGGACAACGGAGAGGTTAAAGCTACACAATATCCTCATTGAAACCGGGTTTAATAATATATTGGCTTTAATAGGTGAAGTACATCCACGACGGAACGGAGATCGGGAATCAGCCGCAGATCGACGATTTGTGGATCACGGTGAACGACGGCGGAGCGAGCCGTTCACGCTCGGCGGACGACACCGTTCAGACCCTCAAGATCAACATACTTCCCGTGGACAATGTTCCACCGCTCATCATGGCGGATAAGCCTTTGAACCTGATGGAAGGTGGAAGCGCGGTGCTGAGCGAGCAAAACATCGTGATCCGGGATAACGACTCGCTTCCCGAACACATCATTCTGGTGGTCTCCAAGCCTCCGCTCTACGGGCTCATCCAGCTGGACGGGAAGAAGACCAAGCACTTCCGGTGGAGCCAGATGCTCAACGGACAAGTCAAATACACGCAAACTCATCACAGGTAACCTTAAACCTATACTCGATCGAGATTGATCTCTTTGAACGAGATTCATTTTTTTTTTGAACGATATTCATTTTTATTTGAACGATATTCATTTTTATTTGAACGATATTCATTTTTTTTTGAACGATATTCATTTTTTTTTTGAACGATTTTCCTGTTTTTTTTTTTGAACGATATTCATTTTTTTTTTTGAACGATATTCATTTTTTTTTTTGAACGATATTCATTTTTTTTGAACGATATTCATTTTTTTTGAACGATATTCATTTCTTCGAATGAGATTTAATTTATTTAAACTGGATTAACAGATTTTTGTTTACTTTTGCTGTAGATACCTGGAGCAGCGATGGGACTCGATGATCGTGTACGCCACCGATAGTTATCATCGATCGGAATCGATTAAAATCGATATGAACATCAGTTTGATCAACGACGAAATCCCATTGATCACCGTCAAAAACATTTCATTGACTCAACGAGGGGCGAAAGTGAGCGGCTCATTTTTACAGGGTGTCACGTTGTGTGTTAATAAAATAACGGCTTCTAGGTTTTGGACAAATCCGTGTTGTCGGTCGCCGATCTGGATTGGCCCCCGGACACCATTACGCTGTCGGTGGCCACGCCTCCTATGTACGGAAGGCTGGTGGGAACTCACGCAGCCACCAAAACCACCGCCGATTTCACTTCAGCTCAATTGACCGATTGGGAGAAGCAGCCGGTGCGATATGCGCACACAGCGGCTCACAGCAAACCGGTAAGTGTGTCGCGCGCACCTATAGGTCTCGAGCTTTGAATCTTTAATTCTAATTGACCGACATTTGTCAGGACTTTTTCATGTTGTTAATCGAGGACGGAGTGAATCGGGTTTTAGCCCCGATCTGGGTGAACGTGAGCGCCGCGCCATCTCCTTCCGCAGCGGTGAAAGCGGTTGGGCTGGAAGAGCTGCCGCGGCTGGAGCTGTTGAGCCCGGAAACGCTGGAAGACTTTTTCGACGGCTTCTCCGGCTTCATTTTCACCCGCCACCACTTCAAACTCAACACTTCGACCGTTCCCATCACCGACACCATCTCGTTTAAGATCACGCTTAAGCCGGTCAACGGGCGGCTGGAAAACACCGCTTCCGGCCAGAAGGACTTGGCCTCGTTCACCCTGAAAGACGTATGGAACGAGCACATTCGCTACGTCATAGTGAACGGGTCGGGCGAACGAGATCACTTCAACTTTTCCATCGACAATAATTATTCCAACGCTCATTTACCTTATACGTAAGCCACAAAAATATTATATTGTAAAAGCCTTTTCCGCTGTGTTATTAATGTTGTTCTTTGAGGATGCGGGTGGAGTGGTCGGTCATCTACTTCCCGCGCAGCTCCGTCAAGGTGTGCGAGGACGTGGGCGTCATGTCGGTGCCCGTGGTGCGCAGCTCCAACCTCAACCACTCCTCTTTCGTGCACATTCGGTCGGAGGCAGGGACAGCCGCGGCGGGGGCGGACTACAAGCCCAGCCGGCTGCAGAGCCTGCACTTTGGGTCGGGAGTGAGGGAGCTGTTGTGGGAGGTGAGCATCGTCAGCGACCCCCCTGACCCTCTGCTGGTTGAGACCTTCGCCATCCACCTCCAGCAGCCCGTCAACGCCCTCCTACTTCCCGACAAGTCCACCTGCAACGTGCAAATCGTCGACCAGAGACGAGGTAATGGTAACTATTAACCCATCTCCACGAGCGCTTAAGTGAAGCTTCGTACTTATAAGGATGATGTTTGTTTTCGAATTAGGAGGGTGCGGAAAGGAAGACGAGACGTCGTTCACGCCGTCCATCACTGACACTGTCACCGTAAGTTCAAAAATAAAAGCTTAAAATTTGGGTAGAGAAGTTTACGAAATGAAACGGTTGTTTTATTTTTGTGAAATAATTAGAACCCTCAGGAGTGTAGTAAACGAAACTCTGGACAAAAGTTGCACATCAATTACGGTTCCATCAAGATTAGTCTACTTTGCGATGGAACAGCCTGGAAACCGGTACCTAATTAAAAAAAAAAACTACTAAACAACGGTAAGTGAATGACAATTCGGTTAATTTTAATCTACTCGAAATACAGTTTTAGTTAAATTAACGCCAATTCATATTGCTATTACTTTTATTTTCTTTCCAACTAAAGAAAAAAAATCGAAACTTTTTCAATAAATTATTTAATTGTACGCACAATTACTTAGTATTGGCTTTGTTTTTACGGGCCTCAGGCTCATAAAGTTATCGAGTCATTAACAAAGCCAGAGCAAAGCGGTTTAGAAAAATAAGTGGTTTATCTTGTCTCAATGATTATTTTATTCTGCGACATGCCTTCAGAAAAGAAGATAATGGTTTGGATTTGTTAAACAATTTTCAGGGAATCTTCTACCAATATTATTATTAAAGAGCTTGCAGAAAGAAACAAACAATTCCATTTTTGTGAGTGTTGGCAAATTTAAAAACAGTGTTCTAAACTAAAATTGTTCTCCCCATTTATGTTCCATGTGTTAACTCGAGAATGTTTCTCTTGGTATTGCACTACATGGGGATTAGAAATGCACTTTTTAGCGAGTTAATCATTAAATTTATAAAAACTAAAAATCCTGGCGTCATAAACCGTTCCATAAGTACCCTTCAAGTCCAAAAAATAGAATTGTTAGGTTAATGCCGCAAGCTCTTCAATTGCAGAAAATGATCCGAGTAAATTCCAGGAAATCATAGAACGATCCAGAATAATATCCTCCAACCACAATTCATGAAGAAGTTAGTCACAATGAGATTGATTAGTTTATGTTGTTACGTGTATTTTAAAAATAATTTTAGTAAAAAAGTCCAGAAACCGTTCGAATTGCCAGAATCGATGAAAAGTTAAACAGGCGATCGTAATACCAGATAGCGATCGTGTTTATGTTCTAAAAAAAAAAAACCACTAATGAGTAAAACAACCTCATCAAAGTTAATAGAAATCGTTTAAAAACGAATATTATATCTTACCAAGTGGAAAAGAAGCAACTTGGAAAAAACGAGATATATACTTAGCTGAATTTGAAGGGCGAAATTGAAGTTCGATAAGAATCAAAATCGGATTTGTGTAGGTTTCAGAATAATAGTAAAACGCTACAGCTGAAGTTTATATAGAAAGACATTTTTATTTCATTTAATAACTTAACCTTTTTTTTTTTCATGAAATAATATTATTATTAAAATCTTCATTTATTACCATTATACATAAGTTCTCTATAGGATAAAAAAAAACAAAAAAGCACAATAATCAATGTACCATAAAAGTATAATAATATCAAAAATGTGCACAAAATAATATGAACCTTTTTAAAATGTTTAATTGCAACTTGTATTTCTCCTTCTTAAACTCTTCCTTCATTTTCAATAGCATTAATTTCTTTTTGGCGATTTGCTTGTTCATTTCAGCTTCCTCAGTCCGTAAATCCAGCAATTTTTGGTCCGAATCTAGCATATATTTACTCCGCTCTAAAGCTAACCTCGTCGTCTCTTCCTCCGCCCCCTCCGCTCGGCATCGTTTCTTCTTCAGTTTGAAAAGCTACGCGTAGAAAAATATAATATGAACAATTCAAAACGAAAATGTCACAAAATATTTACTGAAAATTTTTCATTCTTTGAGATTTCAGGTGGCGCTTCGTGACAAATAGTTATTTCTTCGTCTGACGCGGGGGAATTATTATGTTCGACAATATGAATACTCATATTATCTTGACTTCCTAAAAAGAAAACAAAATGTTATTAAAAATCCCTATAATTTGGGTCCTACAAAAAACTAAGAAGGATAGAATTTCTCGTCTAAGTCGTAAACAAACCCCGTCCACTTCGCTAAAACGAAGATCAGTGCAACCGACGATCACGAAAACAAGATTACTGTTTTCGAGATTACTACAAGCCCAAAAATATTCAAAACGAAAACTACTGAATGAAGACCAGATAAACACAGATCATTAAATAACGGATCCCTAAATCGAAGATCATTCAAGAAAGATCACGAAACCAATGTTGGTTACATTTTGCTTTGATGATTGATGTGGTTGATGGTTGAACTAAAACGCAGACTCATTAAAATTTAAAACGCAGCTCACAACACGAAGATCGATGAAGCACGGAGAAGATCACCAAAACAAACAAACATTGAAACGAAGATATTCAAAACGAAAACCAGTAAACGAAATTCATCACACGAAGATTACTGAATCAACGATCACAAAAGGAAGATCACCAAAAACAAATATCATTGATCCCTATAATTATCGAAGATCATTTAAGAATGATCACAAACAATTTTGATTACAGTTAAGTTTACCAAGGTTTATAGGTTCCGCATTGGTGTTCTTCGATTCAATTATCTGTATCTAGTGATCTGCGTTAAACGATCTGTTTCAGCGATCTTCGTTTTAATTAATATCTTTGATTCAGTTATCATTTCATAATCGCTACCGTAGTGATCTTCGTTAAACGATCTGTATCAATGATCTTCGTTAAACGATCAGTATCAATGATTTTCGTTAAACGATCTGAATCAGTGATCTTCCTTTAACGATTTCTGATTCTGTGCGTTTCATTTTCTCTCAGCGCTCACATCTTCGTGATCTTCGTTTCAGCGAACACTTCCTTGAGCCCTCTCCCTGTGCGTACGTGTAAATACGGGGGTTAAAAATGTTATACCTGTGGCTTTTCGATTCACCAACATATCGTGTTCGATGACGTACTCGTTGGAATCTTCGTTCATGGAGATGACGAAGGCGTTGTCGTCCACCGCTTCTTCCTTCATCTCCACAATGTTGTTGTCGATGCTGAGCGAGTCTAATACGTGTTCGTTGGATGGCGGAGGAAACAGCTTCTTCGTCTGCAAAAGTTCTTCCTTCTTCTTGGCGATCAGCTCGGATTTCCTCTTGAACTTGATATTCTCCCACAGTCTTCGCAACTGTTCCGACGTTCGCTACACGTACAATGAAAAAGTATAATTAATCACAATCTTATACTACCAGTTACAATCTCTTTTAAAATGCAAACAGTATACGGCAAATTTTGAGGAGCTGTTGAAGGCTTCGGTGATCCCTTCCCACGTCTCCTTCTTGGATTTTAATGTGAGAAAGTCGTTGCGTTTGCACTCGACGATGTCCTTTTTGGCTAAAACCAATCTCCGCAGACGATTTCGTTCATCTTCGGAAAACTGTCTTCCTTTGGGCATTCTCCTGCCTGGCTTCGATCCGCTCGCAAATTCGCCATCAACAATAGCACTTCAATTTTGAAAAACACGTGTGCGCATGCGCACTCCCATAAATTGCCGATTCAATTAGTTTATTTTTGATTTTCGGCTTTATATTGATTTTTAATTTTAATAATGAGAATCTAAATACAAAATAGGATTTAAGAAGTTAAAACTGAAGTATAAAATTAAGAGGTTATTAGTTAAGCACTTGACCTCGACGCTAGCGCCACCCACCGTCCGCGGCGCGTGAAAACTTATCGATTAGTCATTCTCGGTGTGTGTGTCCGCGCGCGCGAGAGTTGTGTCTGGTGCTCGTCAGCTGATCGCGGATTACCTTCGCCATTTTCTTCTTCTCCTTAAAGAGTGGGAGTGAAAAGTCGAGTCATAACAATGACTTTGGAACGAGATAAAACATTTTTTATGAAATTCGGATACTCCAGGATGTTAAATAATTACGCTACGTCACTTTCGGTGAGTTAAATTACGTTTTTATATACTTGAGTTTATTAACCCACAATGTTCAGGTGCAACGTGTTGGCTCTAGGTACACAATACACTGTCATAATGGAAGCAGCGCTTCTGCACAGCACAGTAACAGCACAATACTTTCTATAATGTTAAATGTTAATCTTAAAAGTGTGCGTAATAATTGTTATCTCTAGTGATCCCATCTATCTCTGTATGTAAGTTGTAAGAATGTTTTAATAGATATTAGCTTAAGAAGTAAGGTCGTCGATTGTTGCGTTGATATATAAAGACGATTGTGTGCTTTTCTTAAGAAGAAAATTACTATTATGGTGACAATCAGAATCATAGTTTTATTGTTGCAGCAGGCAGTACTTTTGTGGCTTCGATTTGGGATTATTTTTAATAATTGTATTTATTACACGTACCACTGCAGGTGATACCGTGTTGAAAACCCTTTAAAACACCTTAATGAGCGCGCACTATAAAAGTGATCCTTTTCGTAAACAAACCACCAAATTGTTATCGTTAAACTCCAAATAAACTGTAATTTATAGCGCGTCATATTCCCATAATTAGCCTATGTTAGGAAATTTTTCCCCGAAAAGTCTGGCATATCGAAGCACTGGTAGTTCAAAAGAAAATCACTTGTGACGTGTAATGCAGTTTAACATTAACAGAATTGGTGATAGTGTTTTGGTTTTGGAGCACCATATCATATATGGGTTAAATTAAGCTGCTTTAGAAAGTTAGAAATCTATATTTTTATTCATGGTATATCATGACTGCCATAATATAATTAGCCATAAAATTTATAATATTATAAAAAAAGATATTAGGAAATAGTTTTTATTCGAAAAATCTGAAAATTCATATTATGGTGCACATGTGTATGGTGGCCCAGGAGGCTCAACCAAAAAAAAAAAAAATTTTCAAAAAAAATTTTTTTTAAAGAAAGAAAAAATTTCAAAAAAGTTTTTTCAAAAAAAGAAGTTGACATCGCCATTTTTTGAAAAAATTGTTTTTATTTTTTAAATTTTTATTTTTTTTTTTTGAAATTTTTTTTATTTTTTAAATTTTTATTTTTTTTTTTTGAAATTTTTATTTTTTTTTTAAAAATTTTTTGTTTTTTAAATTTTTTTTTTTTTTAAAATTTTTTTTTTTTTCTGAATTTTTTTTTTTAATATTTTTTTGATTGAGCATTATGGGCCACCATACATGTGCACCATTCAAACCATTCTGTACTGTACAGTATTTGAATAATAATGTAACAGTGTGTTTGTAATAATTTGCTGCTGAGTGCTGAGCATGTGTGGCAATGCATTTTTTTTTTCTGATTTGCTTCGGCGCGAGAGTTTTGCCTCAAAAAATAATAAATCACTTTTCCAGTGTAAAAAAAAAATATCCTCATTAAATAATTTTAATTAAACTTTGAACTAATTTTCGTCGAGTATTAAACGCGAATGTCGCTCGTAATTAAAAAGCACATGCATCTTCCCCGCGCACATTAAGAGAGAGAGCGAGTGATGATGAGAAGTCCAAGGTGAGCGTAACCTGTTTCATTCAGGGTCATTTCATAAGGAAAACAACAAACGGTTTGTGTGAGCCGGAAACCAGTTTCTAAGTACTCTGCGCGCTGCTTGCCAACCACCACTATTGCCAACTACTCTCCCTCTCTCCTTCTCTCTCTCTCACTCGTTCAAAGTTTGACGATAGGCGGCCTTGATCCGATTAATCAAATCCATAATAATAATTAATATATTTGTCATTCACAGAGCGAGAGTGGTCGACGATGGAGCTGGATGAGAAAGCGCCTCTCCGAGTGGACAGTGCAGTGAAAGTGAGCATCGTCCGCCGCCGTCACTGCAACAAAGGCGACAAGGGGGACGTGGACCGGGGGTGGGCGTGGGTGGTGTGCGCGGCCTGTTTCACCGTCCAGCTCTTGTTCAACGTGCAGATCGCCAGCAGCACCGTCTACTTCGTCACTTTCGTCCAGGCCTTCAACCAGTCCAGGAGCTCCACTTCATGGATCTTCGGGGTGCTCAACGCCGCCGTCTGCGTCACCGGTCAGTCACACTTTCCTTATTCATAATACACTCTTTAATTATTAGATTAATGATGATTATTAGTGTCGGTTGAATAATATGTAGGGGGGAGAAATGAAATTGCTAACCAGTAGAGAGGGTTTAAGTGCTTGTAAAGTTTGCTAGATGTGAGTTTTAAATGTTAAAAAAATTGATTTAAGAAGTGTTTAAGTGTATGGTGAATGTTTCTGGCAGTTTAGTAAATGTTTTTCCGAGTTTAGTGACTGCTTTTAAAGCTTAAAACTGAATGTTTCTTAAGTTTTTAAAAATGAATTTTTGAAAATTCTAGCGAATGTTTTTTAAAGTTTTCTGGAATTCTTTTTGGAGTTTAGTGATAGATTTTCTATCTAAAAGCGTTTAGGGAAATGTTAAGATCCGAGTTGACTGACTTTTTTTTATTATTATTATTGTGCTTAAAAGTTTTTATTGTGTGAATTGCGTAAGGAATCGACTGCGTTTATGTGCTCCCTTAATGTTTTATTCAGCGCTTGGGGAATGTGATTTTTTTTTTTTTTTTAACTTTAGTATCGGCCATGTTTATTTATTTTTTTTTTTAATAAGTTTAATGACTTCCTTACTTTTAAAAAAAATATATTCATTGTTTTCTACAAGTAGTTGTATCGAAATAATTAGTAGGCATAGTTTTTGCGAACGAGTGTCCTTATCTTCCATTGAAATAGTATGGAAGGAGTAGACACTTGTACAGGGTGATTACAAAATGAATCTTTAAAAAAAAAATAATTGTGTGGTGTTTAAGGCCCGGTCGCCGCCATGTGTCTCCGGAAGTGGGGTCCACGCTGGGTGGTCATCGCCGGCTCTTTGGTGACGTGCGTCTGCACAGCCGCCTGCTATTTCGCCAACTCCATCGTCTATCTCATGGTCTTTTTCGCGCTGAGTGGTAAGCGCAACTTAAGCAATAAGTTACTGCTTGTGGCTTTAAAGTGTTAAGGGATACTTATTTTTAAACTCAATGTCTTAGGAGTGGGCGGAAGTGGTTTGTTCACCAGTGGAATCGCCACGCTTCCTCTATATTTTAAGAAGTATTTATTCGTGGCTACCGGCATTGTATTATCCGGTTCCGGTTTAGGAATAATCGTGATGGGGCCTCTCTTGGAATGGTCCCTGGTTAAGTACGGCTGGCGCGGCACCCTCCTGCTCCAGGGGGGCCTCATGCTGCAGGGGGTGGTGTGCGGCGCCCTCATGTTCCCTCCCAGCAAACGCCAGTCAGCAGCGGGGCTGGTGAAGGCGGAAGTTAACGGCGAGAGAGGGAAGGGCGCGCGCCCCACCTCCTCCCGAGTCCTGCTGCGGGACGTGAGGACTTGGTTGATCATCGTGTGCATGTTCCAGCACTTCCTCATCTTCACTTCCTTCCTCCTCGTCCTCAAGGACTACGTGATCGTGGAGCGCGCTATTTCCATTTCCTTCTCCACGGTGGCCATCGTCATGGGCCTGTGCAATGCCTTGGGTAGAGTGAGCTCGGGTTTCGTGGCCAAGCGCGTGTCTCCTTCCGTGCTCTTCTCCTGCGCCTCCTTCACCGCTGCCGGCGCCATCGTCGTGCTGATTTTGGCGCGCGACGATTGGAGCGTGGTGACGAGTGTGGGCGTGGCTTCTTTGGGCTTCGGGTTGCAGTCGGTGCTGATGAACCTCATGACGGCGGCCATCTTCGGAGGCACGGATATGGCCGCGGTCTTCTCCTACGGCTTGTTCGGGAGTATAGCCGGCATCCTCGGAGCGCCTTCGGTTATAGGTACGGTTTCTGGGTTTTATTTTCTGCTTTGCTTTACGCTTGATGTCTACATGGCTTTTGCTTTGCTTTGCTTTACGCTTGATGTCTGATTGGCTTTTGCTTTGCTTTACGCTATTTTTTATCAAGTTTCTAGATATTTTTTTCTAGTTAATTTTTTGTTGTATTTTTAACAGTTTTCTAGTTAAAATTCATTTTATTCGTTTTCTAGTTAAATGTTTTTCATTTTTCTAGTTAAATGTTTTTAATTTTTCTAGTTAACCATTTTCTGGTTTTTCGGATTTTTTTTTATCAATTTTCTAGATAATTTTTTGTTGCTTTATTTTTAACAGTTTTCTAGTTAAGATTTTTTCATTCGTTTTCTAGTTAAATGTTCTTCATTTTTCTAGTTAACTATTTTCAGGTTTTTTGGATTTTTTTTTATTAATTTTCTAGATATTATTTTCTAAATAGGCTAATTATTTTTTTTTAGTTAATTTTTTGTTGCTGTATTTTTAACAGTTTTCTAGTTAAAATTCCTTTTATTCGTTTTCTAGTTTAATGTTCTTCATTTTTCTAGTTAACCATTTTCTGGTTATTGGTATTTTTTTTTACTAATTTTCTAGATAATATTTTTTTCTAGATAATTATTTTTTTTTAGTTGATTTTTGTTTCGGTATTTTTAACAGTTTTCTAGTTAAAATTCCTTTTTTAGTTAAATGTTCTTCATTTTTCTAGTTAACCATTTTCTGGTTTTTCGGACTTTTTTTTTTTTTTACCAATTTTCTAGATAATATTTTTTTCTAGTTGATTTTTGTTTTGGTTTTTTTAACATTTATCTAGTTAAAATTCCTTTTATTCGTTTTCTAGTTAAATGTTCTTCATTTTTCTAGTTAAAACTTCTATTACTACCGGTACCGGGTAATTTAAAATAATGTTTCAATTTCTGGTTACCGGGTAATCCTTTTCCTCCTTATACAGTACCATTATTTACATTTTAAACTCGTTGTCTGGCTCTTGTTGTTTGTCTGCTGCATTAACATCGAGCTTTCTTAAGCGTTAACCTTGAAACACTTATGCTAAGAACATCCTCACGTTCTAATAAGTGGCGGTGATTAATCGTCTCCTCCGTTTGCAATTAGGTTACATGAAAGACGTGACCGGGTCGTACGTGATCCCTTTGACCGTGATGGTGGGCGGAATGACTCTGGCCGGCTCCTCCAGTCTCTTGGCCTACGTCATCCACAACCAAGTTCTGCACAAGAGACAGCGGGAGTTGACGGTTCAAGTGGCACTCATCAAAACTGCCGAAATTAATTCTAATTAACATTTTTTTAAAATTAAAACGCAACCATGTACAGGGGTGTCTCGTCAATTATACGTTGTTTTTTTTTTTTTTTTTAACAGTTTGCGGGTTAAGGTGTTTTATACTGTATATTACCGTATAGCGTTTATCGTAAGGTAATAATCATTGAAATACAAACAAAAAAGTTAACTAATGCTAGTCAAAGGTAGTAAAAGAGCGAGAAACTTGACACTCGCCCGCAAATGGTTCAGCTGCTGACACCTCAATGTCACCTCAATGATTATGCAAATTAGACACCTCGTGCATCAATTAATTAATTGCACGCTCAGTGGAGTACAGTACATAGCTCAATGTTTGCGCTGTTACAAATTTCGCTTATAAAATCGAGCTCCAAAACAATTTAATTAACGAAAATTAGGATTAACAAATTAATTAATAGTCTACAATTTAAAAAAAAAAAAAAATTTATTATATTTTTTAAGATTCTTTACGAAGCAAATTTTAATCGTTTTAAGAGTCAAATAATGTAGATTTAACGAGCATGTTAGGGGCTTTCAGGAAGGCGGTTTCATGTGTTGACCTCGGGTCTTATTTACCAATGACCCCCTGATCTCCTTGCAATAGGCTCTGTTTGCAACCCGTTTTAAGGGCTTCCGATTATTACTTCTCATGTTATAATAATTACAGTAATTGCAGTTTTGTTGTGTGTTGATCACTGCCTGATCTTAGCAGTAAACAAATTTCTGGGGCCCCTGTATTTTTGTAGAGCCACATTTTGCCATATAAAAAAAATCAATAAATCAAATAAAAATGGACAGAAAAAAATGTATTTATTTCTTTAAAAGTGTCGAAATTTTTTTTTATTGGCTTAAGTTTTCGTAAAAGTTGTCCTCATTTTTTTTTTTTTTTAATTGGTTTTAATTTCCTTAAAACGAGTGAAAATGATTCAAATTCATATTGTTTGGGTGGATGGGGGGGCGGGGCGAACGGACAAAATTATTATTGTTTGTTTCTTGTCAACATTTCAGACTTTATTTTTTTATCTGAGGGCCTCGAGTAAGCTTAATCCTGCCCTGACATTGATCTAGGAATGTGCGAAATAGGTCATAATTTGCATTATACTTTCGCTCTGTGTGCTAAACGGAAATCTCGATAAATAAACAAATAAATAAAATATTTTGTGCTAATAAAAATAATAATAAAATTGAAAGCGTTTTATTGTGAGAAAAAAATATATTTTTTTTAATTCTATTTTAATTTTATTCTCTTGAGTGAAAACTACAAAAATTGAATTATTCAGAAGGTTGGACTAAACTTTTTCTTCTGCTCGCTGTTCCGGGTTTAAGCCGTAGTGTAGGACACCTCGCTGTACGTAGGCCCAGGCCATTCGCTCGGTGGTAAAGTGCAGCCCCACTTCTCCTTTGGCGCTGATGGCGATGGCTCCCCCGCGCCCACTCACTCGCTGCTCCATCTTCGTCAGCGCGTCCTCTACGCTGCTCTGCACCTCTTGACCTATACCAAAACAATCAAAATAATAATACTCGTAATTAAAAGCAGCCCCAAGTATCTATTTAAGTTCCTGTAGGCCTACTAAAAAATCTTTTTTTTTTATGGTAACTGGTAATAAGAGATGTTGT
Organism: Polydesmus complanatus; assembly: GCA_034692225.1. Lineage (NCBI taxonomy): Eukaryota > Metazoa > Arthropoda > Diplopoda > Polydesmida > Polydesmidae > Polydesmus > Polydesmus complanatus. Next base: position 21,046 of record JAQGAZ010001416.1, read on the forward strand.
GACCACCCGCGGTGCTAGTGTGAAAATGACACAGCGCAATAATTTTGATTAATAAATTGATTGACATGAAATAATTATTATCAAAGAGCAGTCTTTTTATTTCATGGACATTTTTTTTTTAGGGAAAAGGGGGGGGGGGGGAAGATTATAATTTAATCTGAATTGATGTGTGTGACTATTAATTACTAATTAATTATTTTACTCTTGACATTAATATTAAAGTGCATTACTGATACAGTACAGGGGGTGTGAAAATGTTAGGTGAGAAATAGGTCAAGATTTAATTATTAATGAACTTGACCTACATTTTCCAATTAGCTGGTCTCTTTAAAAAAATATTATTCAAAGTAGTATACAATTAACTTTCAGGATAATTATTTTTAAAAGAAACTTAATGAATTTTTTTAAAGGAAATTTTATAAATTCTGTATAAAATTTAATTGAAATGTGATGAGGGTGGTTACCATTTCTGAGCAGTTGAATGATGTGATTGGCCAAGCAGACTTTCATGATGGATTCTCCATGGCCCGTGCATGAAACTCCGCCTACCTCGTCGTCGCAATACGCGCCGCAACCTAAAGAAATAGGAATACAGTACACTGAAAGATTGTGGAATTTGTTCTCAATTAGGGATAATATTAGTGGTTACCTATGATAGGCGCATCGCCCACCCTTCCCACCATTTTGGCCGTGATGCCTCCGGTGGACGTCCCGCAGGCCATCTCCCCCTCACAGTCCAGGCCTACTGCGCCCACCGTGTCACAATGCCTAAACCACAATCTCAAATTACCATTCTATTAAGTGCATTAGTTGCTTCCAGGTACCTGTGTGTGAAGAGCGTGTCCACGGCCAGTTGGTACTTCTTAAACTCGCACCACTCTTTGTACGCCGCTTCTGTCACTAAACACTTTGCTGGCACTTGCTTCACTCCGCACTTGGTGGCAAACGTCTCTGCTCCACTTCCAGTCAGAAGAACATGCTCTGTCTATGTTATATTTATATATAATATTTGTTAAATAGAGGTTATTGTATACTTTTTCCATGACTATTCTGGCCAGTTGAATGGGGTTCTGGATGTTGGTGACAGAGGCGATGGCTCCCGCCTTTAAAGTTTTACCGGACATGATGATGGCATCCATCTCCACCGCACCTGCCTCGTTTAACACCGAACCAAAACCTCAATAACAAAACCACAATAGTCCCAATTTAATATTACTGTTGTTAAAAGTAAAAACAGCACAAAAAAATAAAAAAACAATGTAAACACAGCATAAGGATAAAAAAAATTGCAAGTAAAAACAGCAAAAAAATAGATAACCATTACAAACAGCACAAAAAAATATATAACCATTAAAAGCAGCACAATGAAAATTTGCTGGCCAAACAAATGACTGTTGCTACCTGCATCGAAGACGGGATTGTCCTCAAGGGCAGTGATGGCCGCTTCCACCGCGTCCAGCGCACTTCCGCCTTGTGATAGAATGTGATAGGCAACTTTGGCGGCTTCCTTCACTCCTTGCATACTCTCATTGGCTATTCCATCTGGAATACTCCAGGCTCCCCCGTGCACTATGACTACAGGATTACACTTGCCCATCTCCTTTTTCTCTCTCTTTCCTCTTCAAATTCTAAGGAGAACATGCTGCAAATCTCACCTGAGATATTGATTCTATTGATTTCACACTACTACGTTTAATTTAACGCTTGTAGTGGATATTAAACAACACCTGAACAAACATTGTTCCTGATTGGATAATAGGTGTGACTAGATCACTTCAGTAAAAGTTGTATACATTAATAACACCTATTACTGTCCACATATCATTAGGCTAGCGGTTTTTCCAAAAGTTTTTTTAAAAGTACAAATAAATAAGTATGCTAGCAACAAAAAGAATAGCTACCGGTACAAAAAAAAGTAAGCACATTTTCAATAAATATAAACAAAATAAACAAAAAAAAAAGGTAACCAGGAATGGAACACTTGTATGTTGCTGCCAAAATGGGTCTTTTACATCAATGGTTCACACTTAGGGGTGCACCCTAAAAATGTGCTTATTCATATTGGGTTTATCATCCATAAGCCGATTGCAATCTGGATTGGGAGTAATTAAAACATTTTTTCTAGTTGTATGGTTTTCAATTCTCTAGTTAAAATAACATAACTTTTGAAGAGATATTGTGGGTTGGCTTGGTGTTCTTACACACACAGTGTTTGTGGCTAGCACCCTGAGCGCTAGTGTTTCATCTGATGAATTGCCTGTTAGTAGCATCATTATCAGGCAATTCACTTCTCCGCAAATGGTAGCAGTTTAAAGTCTATGATGCACACCTCTCAAAAGTGAAAATTTACTGAGAAGTAGAAAGTAGAAGTACTGACAACCAATCATAATGGCTAGCAAATAGCCTTTGAAGACAATTTAATATTAGCTATAAACATTAGGGGTGAATTTTAAAGGGTTAACTAGGTTATAATTAAGCAAAGATGAGATAGCAGAAACCAACCAAATTTCTAAAAGGGACACAAAAAGCAGCTTTTTTATTTTTACTTCAGTTTCCACAAGCTCAAATAAATTAAAATAATGAAATTAAATAATTAGCCTACCCTGCTTACATGTTCCTTAAAAAATTTCCAAGCTAATTCTTCAAGATCTAACAATGTTAGTTCTTTTCCCTCATTCCACTCAAATGGGTATCTGGCAGATCCCATCTTTAATGTGAACTACATTTTTATTCTTCGTTACGGTTTTGCGGTTAAAATTTATACATTCAGAATAATGATATTAATAAAATTATTTACATTAATAGTAACTTTTAATAATTAACATTAAATTTGTTACCTATAAAGTTTGACTTAAATTATACACTGTGGCACAGTAGAAAAAAGTTTGAACTACAGTTTCTAAAACGTTCCACTGGTGCAGACTAATCTTCAACCAAAATCATTGTTTCTACCTGGGCAGTGATGTCAATGAATGATAGGCACCCGCCAATTCATGTGCATAGTAAGTCGAAGAAGTTATCTATGTGTGCGGAGAGAAGTGGCCATTTACCTAAAGGACGTGGAAAGAGAGCGGCGATCGACGACAAGCAACAGGCGTATGTCGACCTTCATCCAACTTCAGGTACCCAGACTTAAGCAAGGAAAAAGTGTATTAGTTTTAGATACATAGCGAGAGAGTTTGTAAACAATTAAAAAAAGATGGGCGGATACATATTGCAATCTCTATGAAGTTGTGCTATTCTTTGCGCATCTTTCAATGAAAGGAATGTAGCCTAGCATTATAATAATTATGGGACAGATGGAAATTGAAGTGCACATTAGTGGTCTTTTTTTCCATGAGTAAAGCGTGAACACAATCCCATCAATATGTTCCGCGATTTAGTTTAAGCTACGTTTAAGTTTCAATGTGTGTTGTAGCCTACTTTAAACAGCCTGAATTATTTTATTTCAGCAAAGCATATTAAATTAGAAACCCAAAGAGAAGAAGAAACGTCGAGGATGTCAAATTTCAAGTTAACGTATTCCATCTCCCTTCAGATGTTGGGAGAAATATTTTCATCTGGAAATTTGTTTACCAAAAAAATTATAAAAATAAAACCCAAATTTAATCTTTTAGAGGAGGTATTTCTGAGGATAGGCCTGCTGTTAACTTAGAAATATACGAAGACAACTTTTGCAGATGAAATTGTATCCGCTTCTGGAAAATCGATTAAACAAGTTTACGTTCGTGATTGTTTAATGATTGGCAATGTAAGAAAAGACATACTTCATATTATTTCATTTATTATTATTAAGAAACAATTAGTAATTATTGATTTTTTGTTCAGCCCGCAATGGGAATTACGCGATTTGCAATTCGCTGTCCTCCGTTGTGCTGCTGCACCGTGACAACCAACAGTAAAATACCAACAGTAAAATTATTCTAATCAGATGTATATAAACACTTGAGAACCAATGTTAAAAAGATTGATTCATTACATAACTTAACTGCATTACATTCGAGTATTGAGTGATGGGGCATTTAAAATTTATAAAAATATCATGTGAAATAAACAAAATAAACTAATCAAACTTACAATCGAAAATACAGGTCTTTTAATCAAATGGTTTTAATTCCTTGTGCGCCCTATAAATGTGCCTGTTAATGCTGTTTTTATCGTCCATTACCCGATTGCAGCCATTAGCAGGGCAAATAAACAATTTCAGTACTGGTCCTTTTTTACCCTAAAATCTCTAGCTTAAATAACATCAATTTTGAAAAATCATAGTAATTCACTTACTTTCTTAGCCTGAGAAGTGGTGGGTTTTTTCCCAGGGTCCTGCTTGATCTTCCTACAGGCTTCTTACAACCCTCAATGTTGCGGCTAGAACCCTGGCCTTTGCTGCTTGCACCCTGACCTTTGCTGCTAGGACCCGGAATTCTGTAGCTAGGCTCGTAGATTTCATCAGATGAAGATGAACTGTCACTAATTTCATGAGCAGCATCATCAGGCAACTGACTCCTCTGCAAACGACGACAGTTCAAGCTAAGTGATGCACAGGCCTCGTGAAAATCTAAACTGCAGGCTAATAATAATAAAAAAATGAATGACAGTCAATATAATCAACTTTTAACGCAAATAGGGTTTTAGCTTTCAATTAATTTACCTGTGCAATTTAGCCCCTGCTTCGACAATCCAAAAATTACTTTGGAGCAATAGCCACATACTTTAGGTGTCACGTAGTTTTTTTTAACAAGCAAATGTAGATGCACATTAGATTCCGGCCAAGAAAATTCTAAAAAAGTTGACAAATGAATTGCATTATAATAGTAATAATAACAAAAAAAAAAAAAAAAAAAAAACAAATAACAAAAAACAATACAAAGCAAAAAAAAAAAAAAAAAGCTCACCTGAAGTGACAACTTCAACCATGGTACCATCATTAATATCAGTTGGGTCAGTAATTAATTGTAAAATGTTCAAAGTAGTGTAATCGTGCTTGAACAGCATCAGATGATTTTCAGATCTGTTCAAGTTATCATCTGAGGCCTGCAAAATAAGAGAAAAAAAGAGATAAATTTCAAAAAATCAAGGGCATTGCAAAAAGCAGCTCGAAAATTCTTGGCCGTAAATCGAACATGAAGCTTAATTAATAAAAGCCATTATAGCGAAAAGCAATATATTGACATATTATTAATGAAACAACATATTAGAAATGTAATTAAATTCTGCTTACTTGTTCAGCATAAAATTTCCACGCTAAAGCCTCGAGTTCTGACGATGTTAGTTCCTTTCCCTCGGGCCACTCCACCTGGTATCTTGTTGATCCCATTTTAAAGATAAAGTTCATTTTAATATTAGATGCGGATCCACTATATTAATAAAAATAAAAACATTACTAAAATTTTTTTAAAAACTAGTTAATATCTTTTACTTTTAGATTTTGACTTAATAAATGTTACTCCACAGGAGAGAAGTGAACCGCAGCAGCTAAAACTACTCTTCCGCTTTGACAGTGATGTCAAGGCACGATACATGTGCATATGATTTAATATAATTTTTTTTTTTAAATAATCACAATGTGCAGGGTTTTAAATTAATAAATTGTAAAAATTATCCTTTTCAAATTTCCGTGCGTTTAACACATTTTTATAATTATTTCCGAATTAATAAATTTATTTGATTCGTCTGAATTTACAATTTACCTATAGGTAAAAAAACCAGTGCTGTCTTGTAACATAATTCACCACCCTACATTTTATTCTGACGCAACTGCGCAGTAAATAGTTAAATATGTAAGAGGAAACAAACAAAATAAGCAATTAAACTATGCAAGAAAGGTAATTTATTTCCAATAAAAATTATTGTAGTTAGTTTAAAATTGTATTTTCGATAAGGTCAGCCGGGGGAAGTCCGGATAAGGGGTAAGTCCGGCATTTTTTTTTCAAAGACAGTAGGTGCTTTCTGTTTAATAACGGAAAAACTTAGTTTCCCGCCTTTTCCTGAGAGATTTTGTCACTCATTCCCTCTTGGGTGCAAAGTGGTGCGACTGATCCTTTGAAAAAGTTGTTAGTCTAATTTGGTAGGAGTTTTTTCTGTGCGAAATTTTTTACGGTAATAGTTGTTCAAAATTCATTAAACTTGGTAGGTGGCTACTTATATATGTGTTTAAGGTAGTGAATGCTTAATTACTTGGAAATTTTTATTTTGTGATTAAAAATAGACATGGCCGGTCTTACCCCATGTAATTTTGAGAATTGGGGTAAGTCCGGCAAATGATAAATTTGCATGTTAAGTTTGGGCATTCATTAATTAACTCATTTATTTCATATTTTAAGTAGACATTATGTCCAGAAAATATGTTTAAAAAAAAAAAGATGGAATTTCTCTAAAAATGACTTAATTTTTAACGTTTCAGAATTTGTGTCTGGAAACTAAAAAAACGCGTTTGTTTAATTAATCTTAAGCAATTTAACACTGAAAATGAAAGTAAACTAAAAAAGTTTATTTTTTTTTGAGAAAAATCTATGAAAACATTGTGTTTCCTATTGCTGACTTGACTTGACGGACTTCCCCCATTTTATAGGGGTAAGTCCGGCAGTTACCTCATGTTCTATGATTACTTTTTTTACTCAATTAATTAACGAATATTAAAATATAAAATACATGATTATTTGCTTAAACACATGTATAAAGAGGACCATGCATTAATTTAGTGATAAAATATGCTGACATGTGTTATTTTTCCTTGTAAAGTCAAACTTTGAAAAAACAGGACGAACTTACCCCGCCCTCAAATCTTTTTCATCTAATTTCCTCTTCTTCCCGACACTCAATTGTGAACTATTATTATCTCGAATAAACTTTTTCGTATCATCGAATGATGACTTGAATGAGTCTGTCACACTGTAGAATGCTAGTCCAAAGTAAGCTGCCTGAGTAGGGCGGATTTTAAGTTCTGTCGAAAAGAGCTTGGTGATTGTTTTTCAAAAGATTAGTGAATGTTTCTGTAGGTTTTGTAACGGCTTTTAAGAGAGTAATGAGTGTTTTTAACAGTTTGGTAGATGTAAATTTTAAATGCTAAAAAAAGAATTGTAAGTTCTTCCAAAATTCTTTTTAACATTATACAGTGTAGTGAAGTTTTTAAAAGTTTAGTAGATGCGTATAAGTGTCTGGTGAATGTTTCTTACAGTTTAGTAAAATATGTTTCTCAGAGTTTAGTGACTGTTTTCAAAGTTCAAACGAATGTTTCTAATTTTTTAAGAATGAATTTTGGAGATTTTAGTTTAAAATAAAAGTTTAGTATCGCGACTTACATGATTTTAACAACTAAGTAAAATGTTTCCCATACCTTATTGAAAAATTCTTAAACTGTAATTAAGAGTTTCTAAACTTTAGTGAAGAAATTTGAAAGTTTAAATGGAAGTTTACTAAAAGTTCGTAAAAGGTTTTCTATTTTAAGTGTTTAGTAGATGCCTTTGCAGGTTTTTTAATTTTTTTTTATTAACATTGGCTCTTTATTATCATTATTATTAATGCGCTTAAAGTTTATTGCGTAATTTGTGTAAGGAAGCGTTTGTGCTCAATTAGTATTTTATTAAAGGGCCTTGGAAATGTTTTTTTTTTTTTAAAGTTTAGTAGCAAATTGATTGACTCGTTTTTTTGTCAGCAAATAGTTTTGACCAAGAGCGCAAAAATGTGTAAGCTCTTAAATCGCTTACTAAACTTTAGCAAAATGTTTGAATAACATGTTGTTGTAACATTTTTATTTCATTTTTATTACATTGTAGTGGAGCGAAAATTGTTTGAGATTTAGAAACAAAAGGGTTTTTCTTTGGGGCCCAAAGCTTTCTTACTTTCCACATCTTAATATTGGGGGCTCTGGATTTTTTTTGGAAGTGAAAGAAAGGTGGCGTTGATAAGTGTTATACAGCATTTATTAATGCTGTATATGTCATCCCTACTGGGCTAAATTCCATAGTCTTCTTGTTGCTTTTCGTCCACTTCGTCTGCTTCATTGATAACACTGTAAAAATGAAATAATTACTACTTTGTATCAAAAAAATTGGTTTATATGACAGCTGGCAGGTGCAATATGAAAGTTGCGACTGCATTACTTACCGGTGCCTCGTTTCAAAATCTGCAGCATTACGTTCAAGTAGACATTTAGTGAAAGGTGGACAAGAAGTATGTGGTGGGCTTGTTGGACAAGGGCAGTGTGTTGGGCTTGTTGGATGGGAAGTAGTTGGTCGTGGAGTTGAAGATTTGCCTGGACAACATGGACATGGTGGTCTTTGAGTTGAGGGTTTAGGTGTACAACATGAACATGGTGGTCGTGAAGTTGAAGGTTTGGATGGACACAATGGACATGTTAGACGTAGAGTTGATTGTTTGGGTGGACAACATGGACATGGTGGTCGTCGAGTTGTTTTGGGTGGGCAACATGGACACGGTGGTCTTGTAGTTTTTGGCGGGGGAAAAACTGTGGGGGGTGGCGGGGGAGGTTCAAATGTGGGTGGCGGAGGAGGTTCAAATGTGGGTGGCGGCGGAGGTGAGGGTGGACATGGTGGCCAGATACACAGTGGTCGTAGAGTTGATAGTGTGGATGGACAAATTACACATGGTGGTTTTGTAGTTTTTGGCGGGGGAAAAACTGTGGGGAGAGATGGGGGGAAAACAGTGGGCGGTGGAGGAGGTTCAAATGTGGGCGGCGGCGGAGGTGAGGGTGGACATGGCGGCCAGATACACGGTGGTCGTAGAGTTGATAGTGTGGATGGACAAAGTATACATGGTGGTCTCGTAGTTTTTGGTGGGGGAAAAACTGTAGGGGGCGGCGGGGGGAAAACAGTAGGAGGTGGAGGGGGGAAAACAGTGGGTGGCGTGGGAGGAACAAATGTGGGGGGCGGTGGAGGTTCAAATGTGGGCGGCGGCGGAGGTGAGGGTGGACATGGCGGCCAGATACACGGTGGTCGTAGAGTTGATAG
>JAQGAZ010001417.1:0-30009 GCA_034692225.1 Polydesmus complanatus
GGGGGCTGAAGGAATAAACACTTGAGGATGCCATAGAATTTCTCCTCCGGTATTATTACGAGTGCTCTGACAAATCAACCGTTGAATTATTATAAAAGATGGATATTTATTAAATAATAATGCGACAAGCGGATGTTATTCATCAGCCTGTGCTAAATTCAGCGAACTACTGTGCTCAAAGGATGCCGGGGAAATTATTATTAATTTTAAACACTGTTATATCCTGTTTATAAATTTTTGATTATAATAATAGTTCTTCTTAGAAATAATAATTATTAGTTGTTTTTAAAATATTGAAATTTTAAGAAAAGGTGGAAAGAGTTGCTTAACACTTCGTATTAAATCCTTTGATTATACTGGAGTAATTATTAAGTTGGGTTCGCTTTTTTTTTTTGTGTGTGTGGACACCGTGTACTATGCCAACTTTTCACGTAAAACGGAATTCCACGAGTGCTCTACCATTTACCATCTAGAAATGTCACCATTTTTCTCCGAGTAAACTCAAAAAAATTAATATAATATCGGTTTCGTAGAAACGATTTTTTCGCACAGCGGGTAATATAGTCCCCCAGCGGCTGAAGGAATAAACACTTGAGGATACCACCAAACGTCGCCTCCAGTCAGCCATATAACGGCCCATTTGTCACCCAGCGCAGTTTTAAAGTTGGGGACGTTTCCCGTATAATCTCCCAGTGGCGTGCCGTCGTTCCACCGCCAGTCGTTGCCGTAAGGTTTGAGTCCGATCCAGAAGTGCGTGTTGGTGGATTGAGGGTAGCGAAAGCGCAGTTCGTAGATGAGATAGGAAGTGGTCTCTTGTTCCTTGGGCATAGCCATCCTCAGGCCTCGGCTTATGCATTTGTTGTAAGCGTCCACCCAATTGCCGTGCTCCTCCAACACGAAGTACATTTTATCTCGGAATTGTAAGCATTTCGTTTCTGCGTTGCAAGCTACGTCTTAATATAAAAAAAGGTTAAAAGTTCATCTTCAATTAATTTTTAGTTTTAATTAAGATTTTTTTATTTTTATTTTTACTTTCGCAATTTTTCCCACCAGTTCCTAGGGGACAATTTCCGCATACGTAATCGTTTCCAGCGGGAGTGGGTTGGCAACTGACTCCGTTCAAACAAGGGTTGGGGTTACAAGGGTTGGAACACTTTTTCTAACAAGAAATAATAATAAAATGTGAGTTTTGGTTTATTATAATATTTTGATTACCGTATTAAAAATTTACCAGATCTTGGAGCAAAAGTTGTTCAATTTTTGATATTTTCTCCGAGTTTTGCGCCCATTGAGTCACCGAAATCCACATTCGATTCATAGCACTTTTCATTTGATTCAAATCATTTTCCTTTTAAACAATAAAATTAATAATACTATTATTCCCCAATATAAAATTAAAATTTATTTAAAGAATCTGTTATTTACGCAGCCTTCGGTGGATACATATTGATGGATCGGTAGCAGTGGTAGAGTACTGAAAATAAAGTATTTTCTTTTAATTAAAATTAAAAGCTCTTAATTTTTGTTATAATAATTTTTATTTATGGAGCTAATAATAATAACAATATTAAAAAAAACTCCATTATTTGTGTGTAATCAATGTTGATGATGGAATAGAAATAAAATAGGATGAAAGTACCAAAAAACGAATTTCATGAAAAACAGATTTTAAATTGCTGAATTTTTTTTAATCAATTACAGCCACTTTTTGCTATACTGTACTTTTTTTTTTTTTTTCAAAAACTAGACATTTACTTTATGAAATTTTTTTTTAAAAAATCTTTTTGACAACTATAGGCCACACTATGTTATTTTTTTAAAAAAAAAAAAAAAACTTAATTTTTGTAAAATGATACTTTCATGTAAAGTTTATGCAATAAAAAATCGGGGGATTTTTTTAAAGAAAAATTTAATTACCTAGGTAATTGCGTTTGACCATTTCCTTGACTCTTAATTAAAAATTAAATGTAAATTTAAAAAAAAAAGAAAAGTAGCCTATATTAAGTTGTTCTCACCTCAGCAGCAGCCACCACATGACACATTACTACAGCAGTAGTGGCGTAAATCAACGAAATGAGGGAAATTTTAAAGCTAAATAAATTATAAAATATTTGTAATATAAAATAACTTTATCTGAAAATTAATTTAAGTTAATCATACAGTCTTCTCCTTCCCATTTTTTTCTTTTTTTTTTTTCTTCTTCTTCTTTTAAACGAGGAGCGAGATAATCCTTGTGTATTCCTTTCGCCTGTCTGCTGCTAGTCTGGGCTTGAACGCTGCGTTAAATAGCGCTGCTGCTGCATCACGTGACGTCTCATTAATATTAATAAAGGGAGGTCGTTGAGCTGTGACAACCGGAGTATGCAGTTGCGGAATCCCGATCAATTATGTAGATCAACTGATACAGATGCAAAGTGAGGACAAATAGTTTAAAACCAGGCTCCTCTTTATTCATCTCAAAAGGTCAAACAACTTATGAATAAATAATATTTAAAGTGAAAAAAGGTTTATGTTGAAATAATTGTGATTCCCCATAGCAACAATAAAACCATTAATCTTTTTTTGTTGTTAGTGTTAAATTCGCATTTTTCTGAAGTTAAAAAAATTTCGAAATTTAAAAAACAAATAAACGACACTATTTATACTTTATAAATACAACTGTAAAACCTCTGTGCAAGACCACCTCTAATTGAAGACCACTTCCGTTTCAAAACCACCTTAAATCGGCTTCTCCGATTTTCCCAAATGTTAATGCACCTCAATTAGTGGACCACCTTTACTACGAGACCATTTTAAGTTCCCATTTTCAATGGAGGTCTCTATTTGAAGAGCAGTGAGATGGTGCGCAGTAGCATTGCGCAGTGAGAGATGATAATGTAGTGAGTTGTATTGGAGTGTGCTTCAATAGATACACTTCTAATACGCCATTACAATAATTTATACTTATACAATTCTACTCAAAAGGTCAAAAGCCACAAAATTACAGTTTCAATAGCAAAAAAAATCCTATTTGAAAACATTTTTTAACAAAAAAATTTTATTTTCATCATTTTGATACATTAAAATAAATGCTAAATTTATGTTTTCAAATTTATCATTATTATTAGCTCAACCATTCCCAGCTGAAACCATACATTTAATGTGAAAGAAAATTATGAAAGAAACAAGTTTAAAATTAACAATTCGTTCAACTTGTTGTGTGCTTTTATTTGGTAGAAATAGATTTTTCACAAAGTGGATAGTAGGGGTTTTTAGCGATTTCCCCATAAATTTGAGGATACCACCAAACGTCGCCTCCAGTCAGCCATAAGATGGCCCATCTGTCACCCAATTGAGCTTTAAAGTTGGGAAATCCTCCGGTGTACTCTCCCAGTGGCGTTCCGTCGTTCCACGTCCAAACGCTGCCATAGGGCTTGAGTCCGATCCAGAAGTGGGTGTTGGTGGATTGGTCGAAGCGGGAGCGCAGTTCGTAGATGAGATAGGAGGTGGTCTGCTGGTCTTTAGGCATAGCCATATTCATCCCCAGAGTGCTGCACTTTTGGTTCGCTTGCGACCAATCAGACTGCTCTTGGTAATAGAAGTACATTTTATCTAAGAATTGCAAACAATTGTTTTTCCTGTTGCACGCCACTTCTATTTTTTTTATTATCATTATTATTATTTATTTGAACATAAAAAAAATTAATCTTTGAGATTAATTTTCAGATTAATTCGAATCTTACGTTCGCAATTTTTCCCACTGGTTCCTAAGGGACAACTTGTGCAGACGTAATCATTTCCAGCTGGAGTGAGTTGGCATCTGCCTCCGTTCAAACAAGGGTTGGGGTTACAAGGGTTAGAACACTTTTTCTAAAATTATAAGATGTGGATTTTAGGTTTTTATTATAATATTTTAATTAGTAAAATTATACTAGATCTTCGAACAAAAGCTGTTCCATTTTCGATATTTTCTCTGAGTTTTGCGTCAATTGGGCGATGGAAATCCACATTCGATTCAAAGTAATTTTAATTTGATTCAAGTCATTCTCCTTTTAAACAATAATTAATTAATATACATTAAATTTATACATTAATATAGGTATATCTTTTTTTAAATAATTGCATTAAAAAATTAATGTATTAAAGAAACTTTTACTTACGCAACTTCCGGTAGAGAGATATTGATGGAACGGTAAAGTACTCAAAAAAAAAAGGTTTTTAATTAAAAAAAAAATAAAAGTAAATAATGCTCAAATTCATTTGTATTAACGCACTGAGGATAATAATGATGGTAGATAAATAAAATAAGATGACAGTACCAATAAGCGAAATTTCATGTATAACAGCCTCTAATATGCTGACAATTTTTTTTTAGTTAATTACAGTCATTTATAACTATACTTTTTTTTTTCATAATTATTATGTATCATCTTTAAAGTTGTACCAAAACAAATTATTCTTAAAAACTGAACACTTTTTGAATGAAATATTATTTTTTAATTACCTAGGCATTTGCGGTTCACCGATTCCTTTACTCTTAATAATTAAGAAATTAAAATTTTAATTAAAATTTAAAACGAAAAAATAAAGTTGTTTTCACCTCAGCAGCTGTAGCAGCAGCCGCCACCACCACGTGACACAGTACAGCGCAAGTGGCGTAAAGCAGTGAAATGAACAACGTTTTCCACCTAAATAAATTATTTTAATTTAAAAAATTTTAAATTTTGACTAAGGGTTTGAATTGAATTAATCATACATTCTTCCTCTTCCCATTTTGTTTTTCCTCTCCGAGATAATCTTTGTGTAGTGCTGTGGCCTCCTTTCACCTGTCTGCTGCTAGTCTGGGCTTGAAAGCTGCGTTAAATAGCCGCGCTGCATCACGTGACCTCTCATTAATGTTAAGAAAGGGGTCGCTGAGCTGACAACCAGAGTATGCGGTTGCGGAATCCCGATCAATTATGTAGATCAACTCCTGCAGATGCAAACAAATCATCATCACTATTCATCTCAAAGGTCAAACAACTTAGAAGAAAACAATGATAATTAAAGTGTAATTCCCACGGCAAATTACAATTTAAAAAAATTAAAATAAACGTCGCTATTGGTACTTTATAAGTAGTGAGTGGGTATAATTCTTACGTTGTCCTTAAAATTAAGTTTTTCTACGTGTTATTCAAATATTTATATTATTAAAAGAATTTAACAGCGATTCAGTCGGGTAACATTTCTTTACGGACACCGTGTACATGGTCGATATTTGCTACATTTATTTATTCATAATAAAAATTATAATTTTTAGCTTTGTTGAAAATGTTTTTAACCAAAAGCAAAAATATCACTAATTTGTTTCACTTTAAGATGCTTTAAGTGATAACTGTTATTGTTGTTTTATTATTAGGTAGAAATAGATTTTTCGCAAAGTGGAAAGTAGGGGCTTTTCGCGATTTCGCCATAAACTTGAGGATACCACCAGACGTCGCCTCCAGTCAGCCATAAGATGGCCCATCTTTCACCCAATTGAGCTTTAAAGTTGGGAAATCCTCCGGTGTACTCTCCCAGTGGCGTTCCGTCGTTCCACGTCCAAACGCTGCCATAGGGCTTGAGTCCGATCCAGAAGTGGGTGTTGGTGGATTGGTCGAAGCGGGAGCGCAGTTCGTAGATGAGATAGGAGGTGGTCTGCTGGTCTTTAGGCATAGCCATATTCATCCCCAGAGTGCTGCACTTTTGGTTCGCTTGCGACCAATCAGACTGCTCTTGGTAATAGAAATACATTTTGTCTTGGAATTGCAAACAATTGTTTCCTCTGTTGCACAACACTTCTATACGGACATAAAAAAATTCTTAATCTTTAAGATTAATTTTCAAGTAAACTCAATCTTACGTTCGCAATTTTTTCCGCAAAACGTAGCCGGACAATTGGTGCATTGGTAGTCATTCCAGGAGCTAGTCAGTTGACACGTTCCGCCGTTTAGACACGGGTTAGGGTTACAAACGGTCAAACATTTTGGCTTAAGAAAACACACCAATTTGTTATTATAGTAAAAGACCCATTTTTTTTTTTCTTCTAATTAAATCTATAAAATATTTACGCAGTTTCCGCTGGGTCGGGATGGCGAACTAAGCATCATTAAAAAAAAATCAGTTTAATAATTATTATGGCAGATGCAGGGTGTCCGTAAAAAGAGCTAATCCAACTGAATCAGTCCTCCTCCCGCATTAAAATTATTAAAAGGGATTTAATATTAATTCAAGTTGGGTTAGTTTTTTTTCTGAGCACCGTGTATATATATTTTTTTTTAAATATTAATATTAATTACTTGAGTGTTTGCGTGTGATTCGATGAGTCCACCTAAATAATTATAATTATTTAAAAATTTATTAGTAACAAAAAATTATTGTTCATTAATGAAAAGTAGAAATACAAGCGGAAATTATTACTATTCTCACCTCATTCAGTGCGATACTGGCGAAAATCAAAAATAAGAGTACAATTATTTTCGAACTATTATTTAACAAAAAAAAAAATCAACAATTGAAAGCAAATTTTTATGTAAAATGAAACACATTTTGCTTACCTCATTTTTTCAAATCGATTAGTTTGAAGTGTTGTTTTTTCTCCGCCGCTTAACGCGTCCTCCTCGATTAAAATAATAATAATGGCAATGTGTGAAATAGGCAGCTGTATTTTATAGTACCACTTTGGTCACGTGACGAAGCACAGGCGAGAATCTCGTTTTTCAGGCAGGACGTTGAACTAACATCCTCCTGGATGTTTGTGTGCTTGTGGGGGGAATCCCGATCAGCATTATTTTTAGATGCAATAATCGTTTGGAAAAAAAACCTCATCCAAGTCAAACAACGCGAGCTATGAATATATTTAGTTTCAATGGGAGCAAAGTGTTAGTTATTATTACAATCAACAATCGAAATTTATTTATTTTGGGAATTTCATTAGAGATAAAAAATAAAAAAAACCTCACGCCAGCATATTTTCCCCTTAAAAATACCCAACTGTGCTTGTTGAAGAATCCCCTCGTTCTCCCTTTCATTCCCTAAATAAATTATTCATTGTCACCAATTAAATTTTTCCCTCTCGAATACACAAGATAATATATTCATTTCAACCTAATTTTTTTTTTCAGTTTGCATCAATTTAAAATGAGGTTTTGATTTTCACTGATTAAAACGCAGATTCAACGTTTTCAAACAAATTATAAGTAACACTTGATTTTCACGTCTCGGTATAATAAAAATTATTTCTTTTTAAAATATAATATTTATTGGGGATGATGCTCTAAATTTTGATTTTAACTGTTGTCAAAATGTTTATAGGCTACCATGGCTCAAAGTAAAAAAAAATAAGAAGAAAATTTTTTGAAATTTTTTTTTGAAAATTTTTTTTTTTGAAAATTTTTTTTTGAAAAATTTTTTTTGAAAATTTTTTTTGGAAATTTTTTTTTGAAATTATTTTTTGAAAATTTTTTTTTTAAAATTTTTTTTTTTGGAAATTTTTTTTTAAAAACTTTTTTTAAAAAATTTTTTTTTTTTGTTGTCTCCTGTGCCACAGTATTAGTGACATCATAATTATGTAAAATGTGGTTTTGGAGATGTTGATGCGCACCCAGTTTATATGTGCCTGTCGAATGACAGGCTCCCACCTACTTTATAATGATTTAATAATAAGAATTCAATTTTTGTAGTATTCTTTCGAAAGACCAAACACTTAAGGGTAAGTAGAAGTTTTAAGTGCGTCTAATAAACTTGTAGGTGAAAGCGTGAATGAAGATTTCTTTGATTTAGAAAATCCTTTAAAGATGAAACTCACCCTCCTCCTCCTTCCGCTTCTTCTCTGCGTCCTCACGATGCAGGAAATTGATGGCCGTGTCGTAGGAAGAAGGGAATCGATGGCTGAGAATGTATTGGAGCGCGGGAAGAGGCAACAACTGACGTGTTCAACTGATAAAGACTGTAATAATAGTCTATTAATATGCGTGATAGGTTTTTGCGGGCCGCGGCCGGTAGGCAATGGAAAGTAGAAAGCGTAATATTTGTCAATGGAGTTGTCGTTTCCTAATAATAATGTACAACGAGTAGAAATAAAGCTTTAAGAGTATAAACAATCAAATTTTTGTTTTTAGATTTTTTTAAACGCATAGAAAAACACGAACCTCTTTAAATTATAATTAATGTACTCGATATATCTTGAAACATCTCTCTGATGGCAACTGATTTCTGACCCCCGTTCGCTCTACGTGTGCTTCAAACCTCCAGAATAATTGAAGTCAGCGAAAAGCAGGTCACACAAGTTCCAGATTCTATCTAGACTATACCTTAGAAATGATGTCAATGAACATGCGAGTTTTGCATCAAAAGTAGTGCAAAAACTGTGCTTTGTTTACAAAAAAGTTTTACGAAGAAGACGGGAAAAAAAACTCGCGTAAATGGAGTTTTTGAAAGCAAAACACACTGGTGGCGTAACCGCGCGCGTAGATTAATATAGGTCAAAATATTCGCAATGGCATAGTAACAGCATATGAACCAATGAGCGGAGAGCGCGTGGAAAGCAGCGAGAAGTGTGGGAAGATATTTATTTTCATTTACACAAAAAAAAAAAATAATTAAGCCGAGTGTCCTTGTCATTATTTTGCTCGGCACTGTTTTCATATCATTATTAAAAATATATTCCTATAATTTCTCATTAATAATCCCTCATTATGTTTGCTAGTTGATACAAGCATCACACACATAACTATTATACCAACAACAAAAAAAATAATAATTATTATTGCGGGTAGTGGAAAAATAATTGGATGATGTTGCGCGTCATTCTCATTACAATATAATAATTATCTCTCGCAATGTTTTAACAAAGTGAAAAAAAAATTCGCAATTTCTTTGGGGAATTTTCATGAAAAAAAAAAATATTATTATAAAAAGCCCTGATACATATAAAACGAACCTACAAATCATAATCCACTTCACTTACAAAGCTTAAAAAGTATGGAGATTTTAGTATCAGCACTAAACTTTAGTCTTAAGTAACTGTAATATTTAGTATACTGTAATAATTATTATTGCACTATATCGGGTGGTGACGTAGGAAGAGACTCGATGGCTGAGAATGACGCAGCCGCGGTGGCAGAAGGAAGAGTATTAGAGCGGAGATCGTGTACAGCTGTAAGTGGCTGTCCCCCAGGCACTGTCTGTACTGTAAATACAAATCCTATCGGAACTTATTGTGAAAAAGTTATTAAGGGTTAATAAATAGGAAGGAGCTAAGATTAAGTTGATCAGCCCCAAAAAAAATAATTACGAGTTTAATAATTAAGATAATATTCACGAAATATCGCTCGATGTATTAATCATTTATAAAAAAAAAATAATAATAATCAAATTTGGAATAAAAAGATTTTGGGCAGAAACAATGCACTTTTGTACTGAATAACAAGCGTTTCAATAGATTTTTAATCTCGACATCATATCTAATTATTCTCAAAATACAATAAAAGTTTGGGAGATAACCAAAAAAAAAAAAATCAGCCTTGAAATAACAACTGGAAAATTTTTTTAATCTAATCTCATTCTCTCACACGCAACTTTTATCACTTTTCTGAACATTCGAAGGAGAGAGAGAAGGAGAAGCAGCAGCTGAGAAGAGCCAAAGCAGAAACAAAATGGCTGATTTCCATCAAGGTCAAACTCAAACACATTCTCATTAACCATTCACATTATTACTAATAGCACTTATATTAATTAGTAATGTGCGATGAGGAGGCGATTGTCGCTCGCTACAAAGACCTGGAGTGGACGGATGACGTCAGAGGGTTCGAGTGCGCCAGGTGTGGGCGTGTCCTCATCCAGCACTACGTTGCCAACTGCCAGCATAAGTTCTGCTCCAACTGCCGGAAGTTGGTGAGAGACGGAAGTCAACGGTGGAGGTGCCCTCAATGTCAGGAGTTCATTAGGACCATCGTGAGTTCAAAGGGCACTTCACCTTAAATTAAGTTCATACTAATATAGCCTTTAGGAGAGACAAAACTTTG
The DNA here is from genome assembly GCA_034692225.1 of Polydesmus complanatus. NCBI lineage: Eukaryota > Metazoa > Arthropoda > Diplopoda > Polydesmida > Polydesmidae > Polydesmus > Polydesmus complanatus. The sequence goes on from JAQGAZ010001417.1 coordinate 10,023, forward strand.
AGTTCAGGGACCGAGTGTACGAGTTAGGTGTCCACTGCCCTAACAAGAAGTACGGATGTAAACACACCTGCCCCCTAAAAGAGTTAAAGGGACATATGGATGAGTGTGGACATACGCGGGAGAGTGCGCTTCCGGTGCTGTATGAGGGAAACACACAGGTGAGTCACAATGTTATTTCTCTCTCTCCCATTCAGCTCTTTAATGACGATGAAAACGAAGGTGTTAGAAGTGTTGGAGCTGAGAACGGAAGTGAGGGAGATGAGGCAGATGATGCTGCAGATGGAGAAGAGATGGAGCGATAGGGAGGTAGAGCGAGAAAGGGATTTAGTGGACGTAAACAGCAGAATGGATAAAATTAGTTCTAAATTACGAGTTGAAACTACAACAATGAAGAAAGAGAATTCGGAATTAAAAGGTAATTAATTATTTATTAGTTAAATAAACAATGATAATTAAGTAAATCTTTCACTCCAAAGATGAAATGTCATTGGTCGAGGAAGAAAACAAGTCCAAGATGTTGAAATTGGACGTTAAATCGGAAGTGTTGATGGAGATGTTGGAGAAGAAAGAGAAAAAGCTTCAAACCGAAATTCAAAATATGAGAAAACAGATGGAAAATCAAGACGAAGATATTAAAGTAAATTAAAATTTTTTAATTAAAATAATTATTAAAAATTAAAAACATTGGATTTTCATTAGAAATTAAATCAATCGATTGAAGTAATGGAAAGGGAGTTGAATGAAAGCAAAGCAGAAGTGAGATTACATGTTAAAACATTAAAAGCAGATACTGAAAACTTTATAGCGGAAAAGGTTAAAAAAATATTTATTTATTAGAAAAAGTACTAAAAAAAAAATTTTTTTTTTTTTTATATTATAATAAAAAAATAAAAAAAAAAAGTACGGTATTTATTTTAAAAATTAATATTGAATTTGTAGATTGAAAAAGTAGAAAGCGAAATGCGGCATAGCGATAGACTGCTTGAGAGTAAATTTAACGAGCGAGTGCTGAGAGTGAATGAGCAGATGGATGAAGATGTTTCGCGATTAAACGCCAAATTAACGGAAGTCGAAGAAAAAGTTGATGAAACTTTGAAAACGGAAGTTCCTCGAAAGAAAACAACGGAAAAGTTAACGAAACAGGTATTCGATCAATTATCTATTATCGTTATGATCGCTCATCAGTAGGCCTACTATCTAATTGCGTTTATCTACTGTATTTCCAGTTGAGTTGCTTCGATCTGGTCGAACATAACGATAACTTTTCACCAGATTTTCGATGGAAGATAAGCGGAATGAAAGAAAAGTTGGAACGGAATAAATTCCGAGTTGAAAGCGAAGTGTTTCAATGGGCTAAATATCCCGCGATACGATGTCGCGCTATCTTAGACTTCGATAGCGATAACCTCAGCAAAGTTAACGTGTCTTTGCGTTTGGATGAGCCCCAGCAAAGAAAAGGAGAGGTAGATTTGAAGCTTATTCCTCGTGTTTATTACGTCATCAGAGATCGAACCAAAACAAATGACCCGAAACATCGCTGCTTGTCAGCAGATTCCGGATTCAAACAATATTTCGATCATTCCTTTCAATTCATTGCGCACGAATACACTAAATCCCTTCTTAATGATCCTCCGTACAATGTCGATGGTACTATCGCGATTGACATCCACGTCGAACCACCTAAGATGGCGCGAAAGGTCTATTCACAAGACGGAACGTTAGATTGGGCCATCGAGAACTACTGGCGGAGGAGGGAATTGGAGAAAAATGGGTTAGTGAGCTATCGCGAGAGCCCTTATTTCTACACCGGACCTAAGGGATACAGAGTGCGTTTGCTCATGGAGTCGTATTGGAGCGGAGGGTTCAAAGTTTGGGTTAATTTCACGCAGGGCGAGTTCGACGCTGACCTCTCGCTCACCTTTCCGCATCAAACCACCGTCACTCTGCTCAACCGAAAGAACCCTCTGCGCAACATCAGCAAAACGGTAGAAAAAGACATTAAAAATGGGCTATGGTACTCTTTGGAAGTGTGCGGTGAAGAGGAGATAGAAAGTATGGTGGAAAACGACACCGTATTTTTCAACGTGACCATTAAAAAAAAGAAAACATTTCGCATTTTTTAAGCTAAAAATCTCTTAAACGTTTGATAGCTCATGCTGCCCCTGATTAACGCTATGGAATCACCAATAGCGGGCTGTACCGCAATGTCAATCTGCTATGCGGCGCAGTGGACATACGCTTAACTCAATGCGATTTTCTAGGGGCAGCATGACCCGCATCAAAATGCTCGCAACTCCGTAATTAAGCCTCAAATGCCCCTCAAGTCTATCACTAACATTCCCCACTCTGCATCTTCGCATTTTCCACATCGCATCTATAAAAGAATGTGAACTAAATTTTTACCTTTCACTCGGTATACACATTGTGCTGCTACAAACTCACATCGCGTCATAATTATGACTCACTTTGCATCATTTCGCTTCAGGTCAAAGTGGAGAGTTGAAAAACGAGTGATAGAGAGAGAGAGAGAGAAGACTCAAAATGAGAAAAAATGAGTGAAAAAAAAAAAAGACTCAAACCGAGAGCCAGACTTTTAAGAGCTAAGGTGTGTGGCTGCTGCTATTAAACGCGTGACCTCCATAGAGGGTTGTCTATTCCATTGACACTCTTAACAGTGTTCAAATACTTTTTTTTTGTTTGTTTTTTAATAAAACTGAATTTGATGCCCCCCCATGATGCTACATGAAAAGTGCATTTGTAGTGTTGACATAAAACAACCACCTCTCTCTCTACCCCCCCCCCCCCCACCCCCTTCCCAAACACACAGACACATACTGTAAATAGCGCTCGATAATATTATTCCGGAATAATAATTAACATTTTCCCCGAAGCCAAAAAACTTGCCCCAGATAGAATTCTCATTAATTTCGTTTTCAACTAATGCATTATGCCAAACTAATTAACAATAATTTAATCGAGCACAAAAAATTGGTCTATAAAAGTAGAGCAAAACGAGCGACTAAAATCATACCATATCTTTTTTTAGATACAACCGTTCAAGGTAAGTGTCTGTAATAATTTTAGTACATTTGTATAATATGGAAGCTCTACAATAATTTTAATCTTTAAATATTATTATAGTCTGTAATCTAAATTTGGTTTTCTGGCAGCTTACATTATCGCATTTCAATATTTTCTTCCATATTGACTTTTTAATACATATAGTTGAAATTAATATAAGGTTAGGATTCTGTGGAACTGATATTCTAAACCAAGTTCTAAAACTAGATTAAGTCCTTTAATCGCGTTCAACTTGATGAGAGAGTTACTTTTAAGATGTTAATGGTCAGGAAACGACAAACCAATTATTAGGGTTAAGAATTATTACGAGACAAATGCCCTACTTTTTTGAGTGGCTTCCAGTTTTTGATAAGAGTAATTTTCTTGAACAATAGTCTTTAGTTTTTCTAATAAAAAAAAATGTATATACAGGGTGTTTTTAAAGGTCATGCTCAAACTGAAGGGGGCAGGTAGAGAGGTAAAAAATACAGTAAACAACTTTTAATCAGAAACAAAATTGCATTTGAGGCTTAATTACAGGAGTAATAGGGCTTGAAGAATGCTGCCCTTGTAAACGTATTGATTTAAGCCTAAATCCACTGCACCGCTTTGCAGCGAAACATTGCGGTACAGCTTGCAATAAATGATTTCATATCGTTATTCAGGGACAGCATGACACATAAAATGCTCATAATTCCGTAACTAAGCCTCAATTGCAATTTTTTTTCTGATTGAAAGTTGTTTATTTTCTACTCCTCTACCTCCCCCCCCTTCAGTTTGAGCATGACCTTTAAAAACACCCTGTATAATATATTATATTATAATTATTATAGCCTAACATGAAGCGAAAACTAAACTTGTACAATTATTCATTTGATTCAATGCAAAAATTAGCCTTATACGAGGAGTCCCCCTCCCAGCTGACCCTTAAGGGGGGTCTCTGATTATGTCCATAGGTGTAACTTACGTCACTTTCTACTATATAAAATTATTTAAAGCGTGAAATGTAAAAAAACTTAAAATAAAGATTTCATTTATCTTTTTTGATTTAGGAAAATCTCTACGTAATCAAAATGAAAGTGGCATTAGTCGTTCTTTCGCTTCTTCTCCTCCTCCTCTGCGTCATCACGATAGAGGGACTCGGTGGCGGTAGTGACGTAGGAAGGAACTCGGTGGCTGAGAATGAGGCCGCAAAGGCAGAAGGAAGAGCATTAGTGCGGAGCAGGAGATCATGTGATGACGGTAGTTGTGAGCCATCTTTTGCCTGCCGTCCAGATGGTTACACTGGTGGAAAAACTTGTAAAGCCACTTAGTTATAAGAAGGGATAATGATGTAAGCCCAAAATATTATAATAATTAAATTATTCCAAAATATTTCCTCACTTCCAAAAAAAAAATAATAAATAAATAATAATAATGTAAACAAATTGGAATAAAAAAAAATGTGGGCTTAACAAATGACAACTGGTATAATTATTGGCGTTCATGGTCTCATTTACCACACACACTCATTCGCGTGTATCATATAGTTGGAAAATCAATTATAGAAATTCGCAGTTTGAAATGGTTTTCAATTTCCTCGATTTACATTCTCAAAATATTCTGAAACCGCGTGAAACACGGTGGTAGTAATGTTATGGTTTTTGGGAAATTCATGTCTGGGGCCATATAAACTGGAGTTGACAATTATTTACACCTCCTCAGTTCCCACATATCTCAATCTGATAGAAAACTGTTCGGCACATTTTGGACTTAAATATTTCTATAACACGCACGATATCGATAATATTATCACAGCGTAACTGATTAATAATTGCGCTAGAGTTTAGCGTGCATTTAGGAATTAATAGTCACCAACCGCCGCTCCGCAATAGAAGCAAACGCAAATCTATAAGTCTTAATCAAAATCTTAACACCCTCGCAACAAAAAACTCTGCCACAAATTCAACGACGAATTTGAGAAATAATTACGTGATAAAACAACGATATTTGTACCTCCTCATAATAAAACAAAAAAACTTGAATAATTGGAGTAATAATTCTTATGATAATCTTCTCGTAAATGGAAAATGAAAATGTTTGCACTTACATTTTGAAGTTAGGAATGACAATCATTATGATGGGAGACAATCAACACTGAGGTGTGATGAAGATGAGATCGACATCCATTTTCTTCTTCTTTCCTCTCACACGAAACTTTTCCAACCAGTAGATAATTATAAAAGTGTGAAGAAACAGACGTCCAGCCGGCGGGGTTCCAGGAACGCCTCTGGAATGAGGCAATCTATAACGCTGCATGGTCGCGCACAAAACTATATTATACTGTAAACCGAATTGAAAATTATTATCACCACGGTCACGAAGAACAGTTATAACGGTCTGTGTCTGTAAATTTCACCGATTTATATTTTGTTTTGAAGCTGATGATCCCGTCCTCATGGTCATAAAAGTCAGCCAGATACTCGTATAGGCAGGGAACATCTAAGTTAAATATAATACGAGAGTCCTACTTTTGATCGATTAATTATTTTGATACCTAAAATATACATTAAATTTAGCATACATATTATTATGTAATTCTTTAATTAATTTATAAGTAATTCTTACATTTATGGTACCAGGAAAATTCCAACATGTCACGGTACACTCATTAAATTTAATGTAAGCCTAGTAGTTTGTGCGAATTGTCGCTAGATGGCGTTTTTGTTTTATAAATTTGATTTAAATTAATAAATTTAATTTTTGTACTTCGAAAGTTCGGCATAATATTATTATACATTCACGTGTACCCTTTTATAATAATGGTGAAGAACTTTGGTCTGAACAACGTTGTGTTTCGCATTATCTCATCGAAACGCTCTGACTGATTGTTAAAATCGATGGTCAAAAACTTAAGAAATTCATTAATATCTCGGAAAATTATTATAATTTCTTATTTTATTTTTCTTCAATTATTATTTTCGAACATTTCTCCAAAAATAGAAAAGCGAATGTTGAAAGGTTGAGCGGGGCAAGAGAGTACCGTGTAATCGGCGTCCATCACCAACTTTCGTTTTAAACTAGAGGCGTTTCGCGCTTCGGAGACCGCGCTCACGCTCAGCTCTGCCCGATTGAACTTGGGCGAGTCTAAGCTCAACTTGGTCTCGGTGCGGAACAGGCTTTCGGTCCGAACCGCTTGGTTCTCTAAGAACGTCGGTCTCGAACTGCTACTCTTAACTTCTTCTTCTTCGTCTTCATCCTCCACCAGGCTCACTTCAGTCACGCTGCCTTCTCCCACCGTCATATCCACTTCAGGTTCAGACTCCACCGCCTCGTTCTGTTCCGCCTCATCACTGGGCTCGTCTTCAGTGGGGAGTGAAAGGGTGTGGCTATCAAGTTCTTCGACCGCTTCGGGGTCGGAATTCGCTAGCTGGAAGTGAGATAAAAAGTGTTCGTTTTCTTCCAGCCCCAGTAGAGATAAGAGATTGACATTGTCGTGGAAATGTTGCAGGTCTTCGGTCACCTTTTTAGCTTCTGAACAGCAGTACAAAGCCGCGATGTCGATGGGATGAGCTTCTGCAAATAGAAAGCGGAATTAAAGCCTGTTTTTCGACTTTGAATCAAAACTTGAAACCACTTTTGTCTTTTGAATTTCTAAAATTAGAACTTGTTTAGGACTGGAATCTCTAACCTAAAACTAGTTTTTGGCTTTGAATCTTAAATTAAAACCTGCTTTCGCTTTTACTGCAGTTTTTTTGTTACAATCCTCAAAAAATTTCTGCGGGATTCTCTAAATTAACACACAAACTTTGAATCTTTTTGCATTTTATCCATTAACTATAAATAAATTATCAGATTTTACCTTTTAATTCTTTATTACCACTAGTTTTCGCTAAGAATCTTCAAAAGTTTACCTTTGACACGCCTTACACTTTTACCTCTAAACTTTAAAATTAAATTAATTACAGCCCGATTTCGCTTTGAAACCTCAAGCTCCATCAATCGCTCGGACTTTCCAATCTCTACTAAGACTCAAAACAGCGTTTACCTGTGTTGAAAATGTATCCTCCAGCGTGCACGACACATTCTCTGCCCTCAGTTCGAATGACGGTTCCGGAGCTTCCATCCGCGTGCAAAAAGTTATCCTCGTCGAAGAGTAAGTAGAGGTACTTGGAAGTTTCGGCTAAGAAGAAAGATTCCATTCGGTCTTCTATAGTGTGGCTCTTCACGTCTTTGACCGTGGCGTAGCCGCAAGGGGTTCTGGAACTGAACTCGATAGACTCCAGCATATCCACTCCCATCTGGATCAGGTTGGGGTCCTTCGTGGCTCGGTACAGGTACATTATACTCTCGATCAACTCTGTACAAGAAATTAACATAAAATTATTTTACTTTTAAGATTTCTCAAATTTCACATGATTTTTGTTCAATTTTAGAACAAAGATTAATGAGATATCTTAATAAATTAAATATCTGCTTATAGAGGTTGGGTTCTACTTTCTCTCCCCCATTGCTCACGTTTTGAGCTACAAATATTACATAAGATTTAAAGAGATGAGAACCTGGTCTGAGAGGATATCCCTCGCGATTGTTGTTGGGTTCCGCGTTCGGAATGTTGTAGAACTCGGGAGTGAAGCCAAACTGCTTCCACACCTGATGATAGTTGTACAACGTCTTTAGACCGGTTTCCACTTCACCCACCAACGTCTACATAGCCGAATCATTTAATTTTTTTTTTTAAAAAAAACTAAAGAGTATAATAATTAAAATGATGTACCAACAATCCGGGCCAATAAGCTTCTAAGGATTGGAAAACTGGAAGAGTGACTTGACCCTTCTGCATGTTCACCCACATGTACCAATCGTCATGCTCCATGTACTTTTTGATTGCAGCTCTGTACGCTTTTAAAAAAAAATAAAAGATAGAAAAAATGGAATTAGAAGCTTTAAAAAGTTTTTGGAATTTTAAAAAATAACACTTCAATTCTTAGAAAATTACTCTTTAAATAATTTTTAAATTAAATTCAAAGTTATATGAACGAACACGGTGTTACGATAATCGTTTTGCGCTTCATTTACATAGCTGAAGCACAGATATCGACTATCCGAACATGTGTATATATTATATTATTTAGTTTAAATTACAATTAAACATGGTCATGAGTTTTGGTTCCTGCAGCAATATTGCTCCCTTGACCAGGTACTCGAGATAGGAGTCGACCCCCGCTCCGATGCCAGAGTCCACCGCAGTCCACTTGCCACTCTGCACGTCGATGTGGTTACCCACCAGGTCGATGGAGGAGCGCGCGTGCCACAAGGAGTGCAGGGCTTGGAGAGCAGCTCGCTCGAACACGGGATCTCCCAACAGACGACTCAACGTTCCGAACTCCACCAGGAAAGTCGCCACTCCGGCCGTGCACGTGATGCTGGTCTCACCCACTGGAACCCCATTAGCCAAGTTCACCGTTCCGTACGGCATCCCGGTCTCAGTGGCGAACGCTGAAAACACATAAGGAATAAAATAATTTCATCGAGGAAGCAAATGTGCTCGAATGTTTTAAATCACATATTTCACGTGACGCCCAGTGTTAATGCTTACCGGGAAGAAGTCTGCGAGCCACATTCTCGGCCAGGGTCAGGAGCGGACCTGCGCAGGGCCAAGCGGGGTCCAACTGGCATCCAGCTCGATGGGACATGAGATGAGCCGACAGCAGACCACCCACGACTAAAAATAACAAACCACTGTTTAAAAAATTCAATGCATAAGAAAATGAATGAAGGCAATGGAGCAGAACCAAGTAAACAGCAAAACCTTAGTTTTGAGTGAGCTAAATAATACATTCAGCGCATGAAATCAACTTTCCTGGGCTTTAAATTCATCTTAAGAGCTAAAAATAAATTCTTTAGCATGTTGTGGCTGTAATTAACTGAAATTACTTAAATGTTCACGTTCTGTGCCTGGTCTCAGCACCTAAAAACCGACCTTATCAGCGTATTTCTGACAACTGCTCGAGAGAAATATTATTACGCTCTTTAACCAATAACTTTTCCTGCTATAGGTACTTGGATGTTTGCTTCCATCGAGGTTTCGAAAGCACACGCTCACCTCTGATGTTGGTCTCGAACACGGACACGTTGATGTTGATGTCGAAATCGATTTTGTTGACTAGAAGCGTAGAGACTTTGCAGAACTCGCTGTAATTGCCCATTACGGCCAAAGTGTCGAGCGCGTCGATCAGGGTCAACGAGAAACTGCTCTACAACATACGTCACTCATGTTTATTAACTTTTAAGCTTTTCTCTCGTTATTATTTTACCTGCCCCAAGTGTCTACTCCGTCGCAACTCAACGGTCGCAACTCGTCGTACGGATACGCTTTCTCCACGTAGTTGTCGTACGCGTGGTAAAACATTTTCTCCACCCGTGATCTAAAAAAACCCACTCCCTTAATTACTATCGTGTACAGCTTTATTAATAAATGTTTTTTTTTACCTGTAATTTAGTATCTCCGACGCGGTGTAGGTGCGAGTCAAGCTGAGTAATCGAACCGGTGGATGGAAACATAGGAAAACGACGCAGCTCAGCGTCAAACCCCACGAAAACATGTCCGATTTCGACCAAAACATTAAGTGAAATTAAGTTAGTACATGATAATAATTAACTATTAGCAGTCATCTTTGAGTCTTCATCTGGAAATATTACGGAAATTAAAAGGAATAAAATTGTGAGAAATTACACGTGAAATTGGTGCAGTTACACGTCAAATTAACGCGATTTCCAAATTATTATCGATTATCGGAAGATATATAGCATCGATTACAAACGAAATAACGTTAAGTAAATAGAGCAGTTTATATCGATGGCTGACATCGATTACTTTCGATGCCAATTTGATATCTTTGCCATCTAGCGATCGTTTCTATAACTACAGCTCTGCGCTCAAATTAAACGTAAAATATCAGCTGTTAGTTGGTTGTTTACATTGGAAAGAAATTAATTTAATTTAACACAGTAATTATTTAAGTATGGAAAGTGATGAAAATGATAATATTGAAAAGATTGGATTTCCGTCAAGTGGTGGAATTAAACAAGAAGCGATCGATTCATTTCAGAATTTATCAACAACTGATGTTATGGAAGGTAAACGTCGTATTTGTAAATATTATGACGTGTCTGTACATGTTTATGTTATGAGTTTTATGAAATGTTTCAGCATGTTATGCAATCGCCTTCAATAAATATCCAGAGGAAACAACGCGTTTTTCAGAAGAACCTGGTGCCGCTAGCGCAAGTACTTCATTAAGCGGTGAAGTCATTGATCTACTGCTCAAATGAATGTAAACACGGATCGAGCGAATGTTTTTGCTAAGCCAATTACGAAAAAACGTACTAACTTAAAACCCATTAACAAAAAAGTATCTGCATTAATTCCCGTGTGTTTTAATTATTGCTTTATATATAGTTTTTACACCGAATAAATGGAGGGAAATTTTAAGGCCGAGTTTCGAAATACTTTATCGAAAAGATGAAGCAATGTTGTTTCGTCAACCCGTCGATCCCCAACTGCTCAACATTCCGGTTCATCTTTAATTTATTATGAGAAATGTTATTTTTTATTTATTGGGTTTTTTTTTATAGGAGTATTTTGATATTGTCCAAAAACCGATGGATCTCTCCACAATTCAACGAAAGTTGGACGCGAGGCAGTACGAAGATCCTTGGCAGTATATCGACGATGTGCAGTTGATGTTTAACAATGCTTGGCTTTTTAACGGAAAGGGATCTCGAGTTTTCCGTCATTGTTCACAGGTGTAAATGTTAAATTCTTGAATTTTTGAGGAAAATTTTAACGTTATTGTATGTTTTTTTAAATAACAGTTGGCGAAAGTTTTTAAGCAAGAGCTTACCCCTGTTTTGGAGTCATTAGGTTACTGTCGGGATACCCGAAAGAAAAGTATAGTCTACGAACTTAAAACTAATTAACCAATTAAAAGTATATATAATATTTCTTGTAATAATTGTAGTTTTCACACCTGATGAAATGAGGCGAATGTTCATGCCGAGTTTAGAAATACTTTTTAGACAAGAGCCAGAAGCAGTATGGTTTCGTCAACCTGTCGATCCCCAACTGCTGAACTATCCGGTTCATTCTTAAAAATGTGAGAAAAGCCATTATTTTTAATGTGCTTTTTAGGATTATTTTGATATTGTCAAAAAACCAATGGATCTCTCTACAATTAAAAGAAAGTTGGATGAGGGACAGTATCGAAATCCTCAGCAATATATCGCCGATGTTCGTTTAACGTTTGACAATGCTTGGCTATACAGCAGAAGGACAACTCCAGTTTACAACAATTGTTTAAAGGTGTAAATTTCAAAGTGGTATTAACCACTTGTTGAATTTTTAAGAAAAATTTTAACCGCTACTGTATTATGTAAATAACAGTTGGCTGCAGTTTTTGAGAAATAGATTAAACCCGTTATGCATTCAATGGGTTATAGCAACGTTATCCGAAAGGAAACTACTTACGGTAACTTAAAGCGAGAAATAATATTATTATTATGAATGCTTTTTTTGTTAATAAGTTTTTATTATCGCGATATAGTTTTCGCACCAAATAAATTGAAGCGAAAGTTTATGCCGACTTTAAATAAACTTTATCGAAAAGATATAGAAATGTTGTTTCGTCAACCTGTCCCTGATCCCCAATTGCTCAACATTCCGGTTCATTCTTAAAAAATGTGAGAAAAAAAAGCCATTATTATTTAATGTGCTTTTTAGGATTATTTTGATATTGTCAAAAAACCAATGGATCTCGCCAGAATTAAACGAAATCTGGAGACGGGGCAGTATAAAGATCCTTGGCAATATTTCGACGATGTTCGGTTGATGATTAGCAATGCTTATGTATACAACAGAAAAACATCTCTAGTTTACAAGTGTTGTTCAAAGGTAATATACATTTTAAAAGTTTTGTTGACAGCTTATTTAATTTAGAGGAAGATTTGAACGTTATTGTTCTGGTTTTTTTATTAACAGTTGACTGAAATTTTTGAGCAAGAAATTAACCCCGTAATGCAGTCATTAGGTTATGGCAGCGATAAACCAAAGAAAAGTACAGCATCAAAAACTTATTTAAAAAGAAAAAAAATACTTTAAGCGTATTATTTATTATTTTTACTATATAGTTTTCACATCGGATGAATTGAGGCAAATTTTAATGCCGAATTTGGAAAAAATGTATCTGCAAGAACCAGAATCATTACCTTTTCGTCAACCTTTGCAAATTCCGGTTCATTCTTACAATGTAAAAAAAAAATAAATAATTTTTATTTACTATTTTATTTTTAGGATTATTTAGTTAACAAAAACCTAATGGATCTGTCCATAATTAAAAGAAAGTTGGACGAGGGGCAGTATCAAAATCCTTGGCAATATATGGACGATGTTTGGTTGATGTTTGACAATGCTTGGCGATTCAACAGAAAAAAATCTACGGTATACGACTATTGTACAAAAGTATAAACTCCAAGGTGATATTTAATTTTTTAGCAAATTATAACGCTATTGTTTTTTTTTTAATAAGTTGGCTGGCGTTTTTGAGAAAGAGATTAAACCAGTTATCGTCGTTATTCAGTCATTTAGTTATTGCAGAGATGCCCGAAAGAAAAGTAGTTTCTTAAAACTAATTAACCAAAAAGTGTACTATATTATTTCTTGTTTTACTATTGCAATATAGTTTTCACATCGCATGAATTGAGGCAAATGTTAATGCCGAGTTTAGAAAATGTGTATCGACAAGTTCCAGAAGCATTACCTTTTCGTCAACCTGTCGATCCCCAACGGCTGGCAATTTCGGTTCATTCTTAAAACGCAAGAAAAAGTATCGTAATTCTTATTTATTGTGTGCTTTTTTTAAGGATTATTTCGATGTTGTCAAAAAACCGATGGATCTCTCCACAATTAGACGAAAGTTGAAAGCGGGGCAGTATGAAGCTCCTTGGCAATATGTCTGCGACGTGCGGTTGATGTTTAATAATGCTTGGCTATACAACGGAAAGACATCTCGAGTTTACGAATATTGTTCGAAGGTATAAACTTCATAATGGTATTTAATTTTTTTGGGCAAATTTAAGCGTTATTTGTTTTGTCTTTTTTTAATAAAAAAGTTGGCTGCGGTTTTTGTGAAAGAGATTAAGCCCATTATCGTCGTTATGCAGTCATTTGGTTATTGCAGAGAACCCCAGAAAATTGGTTTCCAATCCTCAAATGCAATAGCGCGAGTGATGTAGAATATTTCAAGTAAGTTACCCTACTGTACTCACAATAAGTTGTAATTTTTGTAGTCAAAAATACAGTGTTTATAACTTTGTTCCATTCCTGTAGATACAGTTTCTGTGTGAAGTGCTTTCAATTGACGTTCAGGGCGAACTACGCAACCACAATCGTTAAAATTTGTTAGAACTACTCGTAAAGATCAGCTTCATTTCTAACAGTTAATGGGGGGAGATTTTATACTAACAACTAATTCTTCCAATACAATTTATATAATGAATCAAAACTTTTTGATATTTTATTATAAATTCACAAATGAAAAATGGGTGTTGCATAATGGAAACTGTATAAAAAATACTTTTAACTTAATATTATAATTAATTATTTACCTAACTTGAACAGTGCTAAAACCGAATTTTGCGGAACTCATTTTCCATCTACATGCATTTCCTAAAGTAGATTTTTTTTAAAAATGTTTAACTATTAATATTTGATAATAAAATGATAATATTCATAAAATCGTTACCATTTTTTTAAGTTGAATTTGTAGTTCCAGCTTTTGGATTTCTATCCTCGCCATTTCTTTCTCGTGTACCCTCCTTTCGGTTTCGTTCTTTTCTTTGAAAGCCAGTTTACACTTTTTATACTCGTACTTTAACTCGTCTCTCTTCAATCGACAAGCTAGTTCACTCTCTTTCAACGCCATTTTTCGATCAAGTTCTAGACAATGATTTTCCAACATCATACCAATCCCTTCTTCTTCTTTCTTTCTTTTTCTGATACAAAATGTCGACGTCCCATCCAATTCTTCGAAACTAAATATTAAACAAAAATTCAGTTTCTGCAAAAAGTACCTACAAGTTTTGATGATGAAACGAGACAACAAATTCCAATTAAAATACCGATATTATCAAACTTCTAGTGTCATTTTGACTCTCCTTAATAATTAAATTAGATCGTACTATTATTATTAATTTTGAGACCAAACTACTATAAAAAATTTATTAATCACCATGTTTTGGAATTGCTGAACGACTTGGGCGGCGAACAAGATCTTTCTAAATCCTTATCTCCATTCACCAGTACTATATCATCTTCTCCCACGAATGAAAATTTAATAGAACCGGTTGAATGTGCACCTAATTAACAATAATAATCATTATTAATATAATAATATCCTAAATAATATCCAAAAGAATATATTTCCCGGGATACGTTTTAAAAGAAAAGAATGCGATATAAAAATACTTAATTAAAGCATCGTCCTCAATTTCATCGACGCTGTTAATCCCATAATTACTTTGGCAGCGAACAGAATTGGAACCTAATTCCGAAGCGGTCGATGCGAATGGAATTTCACCGTCCATTATGTAAAACCAAGGACACATTTTCAATACCGCATCTATAGTTATTTAATTTTGAAAGAAAAAAAAATATTAATAATTCAAAATTTAAGATAAAAATGTTCTTTAAAGTTATACGGTGAACCTAAATTACCAGTTGGAAGAGTGAAACTGCTTGGTAAAACAGTTTCTGACTTAGAAATTAAACCGGGAAGTTCAATAAAATCTAAGCCAAACTTTATTTGCATATTATTATGGTCATTAATCATACTAACAATTTTCCCTAATAGTTGAGAGAAGTAAACTAACATAATTATGGTTTATGATTCGAACATAATACTGAGCCAGCAAATTTGAATGAACTTCCATCTGCCAAAGTTTTAGCTTCCCACAATTATTTCCTATATAATTAGCACCTTTTTATTTTAATTAAATAGAAAATAAAAAGCCTGAATTCGTTAAAATGAAAATGTAAATACGAGCATATATCTTTTATATTTCGAAAAATATTATTGATAAAATTTGATTAAAAAGTTTACTATTTTGTTTATAAAATATTTTAACAGTTCAAATATTTGACTTACAATTAATGCAAATCCCATTTTTAAATGATTGAAAAACCATAATTTTATTAATAATATTTTCAAAACCATTTTGAACTTACTTTTTTATTTTAACGAATTCTAGATTTTATTTTCTTGCTCAAAACAAGCAAACATAATACGGTATAACATTATTTTGTAAGCAGATGAAGTTGCAAGTCCGTAGAATATCTTTTTGCTGTCATTCTAATTTCTGATATTATTGTTTTCTAAATATATAAGGAAAATATTATTATGATTAATTATCAGGCATAATTATTATACAATTACATGTATAATACGAGATAAAGTTTGGCTTACTTTCCCTCGCACCATTTACGAAAAACTTCCTTCAATACAATCTCACACAGATTTATACATTATAATAAATTTTTCTCTGAAAATATAGGTTCATAATACAACACAACAGACATAGATACAGTACCCATAAATGGGGAAAGTCCTTCGTTGTGGAGTACTTTTTGTCCGGTGCCTTCCGACCACTGCTTGGCTACCAAATACTTTTTCCTGAGGAATTGCACTTTGGCTGACATCGCTTCGATCGTCTTCTTCTTCACCTTGTTCTCTTTGAACATTCGATTCAGCCACATTTTCCGCGTTTCTCCTCCGCTCACTCCTCCCTTAATAACATTAAACAATAATACAGTAATATCTTTATAATATTGGATAACATTATGAAAGCTGCATATGGTTTTACTTTGGTGATGGATTCGTCGAAGGGGTTCTCCATCATCCACGACGCTAACTGAATATTCAATTCTTTATCGTCGTTTTTACCTCGACTGTATTTTCGATCCATATTATTATTATTAATTAAAACTCGCGTTTTCAATTTCTTCTCCAACTTTTTAAAACCAATATATTTTTCGAATTTTAATTGTACGCGCTAATACACAATAATTTTAAAAGTGAATACAAAAAACTTCTTGAAATCAAATTTTTGATTTAGATTTTGTGGCGTCTGTCGACCTCGTAGGAGCGAGTGGAGCGCCATCTAGTGAGCGCTCCACGAAACAATTTTATCTGCGCGAAATTTAAACTACATTTATTTATTTATTTATTTTATTAATAATTTACTTTAAATTTATTATTCTAACAAAACTTTGTCGAACAATAAAGTTATAATAACGTCAGATGTTGCGTCAGATTGCAACTTTTTTTAATTATAAATAATTTCTTATCTTATAATGCTTTAATTCAAATGACGTCATAAGCGTAGTTTAGAGAGTTGTTTTGATTAAATTTTTAAGGAGTAATTTTCATAAATGGAGGCAGCAACTAGTTTTGAGTGGACCACAAACATCCAAAACTCGAAACGTTGATAGTCTTTTTTCGAAAATATAAAATTCGATATAATTATTCGATAAAATACTCGATTTGGTTTTGACTCTTGAGATACTTTAAGTCGTATTCTTCTTATTTCTTTTGGTGACCCCCCTTTTGCACTACAGTTGTCCCTATGGGGGGGGGGGGGGGGGGGGGAGAAAGACTCAAGAAGTTAAATTGTACGTTTTAGTTAAATTATTATATGTTGGAAATCAGTATCATTATGATACTTTAGCGCCATTTGCGTTTGTGTGCCTTTTTCGTTATTTATGCACGCGTGTGCATTCTAAACCAGTCTTTCGAAATTATCCTTAAATGTGTGCGGTTCAACAAAATTCAAGCTCTCTAAACTTCAGTTTGTTCAAGTTCTAATCCTGTTCACTAGTTAATAAGGGAAATATTAAATTTGATTCCAACTTCATCGTAGTGGGATTTAGTGTGGAATATATTTAATCGACATTTCTAACATTATAATTTCTACAGCTATTATTAAACCTATTATAAAAGCTATTATTATACCTGACGTCACTTCCTCTCTTTTCTCTTTCTTCTCCTTGATCCGCTCTTTCTCCGCCCACTTTTCTGCATCTCTTACTGGATTCGCTAACATAATTTCGTCTCCCTTGCTGTCGTTTGAATTATTATCATTATTAGTATTAAATTTATTTCCCTCAATTAATGTCATTAATTTGGCAAGTTGCTCCTTGTGCTCCGCCATTTTCTCATCAACCTTAATGCTCAGCGGAGTAATTAGTTCGTTCAATTTTTCATCCGAATAGGTTGCAGTTTTGCCTATCTTTGAAGCCATTTCTTGTTTGATAACTTTAACTTTTTCCTTCATCTAGAACATAAATGAGCAAATCAAATACTGTAATTAACTTTTTAAAAAATAATGATTATTAATTATTTCTATTTTTACTTCTTTGTTTTTATCAGTAATTTTTTTTTTCATCGCTTCCATTGCTTTATTCATTTGTTCTTGATACTCCTAAAGTAAATTAAAATTAATCAGTTTTATGATTTATTTATTTATTTTTATAAAAAAAAAAAAAAAAACTGCCTTTTGAGAAATCATTGTACCCAACTCCGCTTCCGCTTTTATGCTTTGTAATTTTGCGTCAACTTCCGTTTTATTAGCTTTGCCATCCACGGTTTCTATTAGTATTGAGTTATATACAAGATTCAAAACTATTTATACAGGGTGTTTCCAAAAGTCATGCTCAAACTGAAGGGGCAGGTAGAGGAATAAAAAATAAACAACTTTCAATCAGAAAATAAATTTTTTTTTCTCATTGAAAGTTGTTTATTTTTTACTCCACTACCTGCCCCTTCAGTTTGAGCATGACTTTTGGAAACACCCTGTATATCCTCCTACGTTTGATCTCCGCCATCTTCTCCTTAGTTTCTGCAATGACCACCTTATTCATCTCGCTCATCGCCTTCTCAAATAAATTCATTTCTTTTTCAGTTTCGAGTAGTTTTGTTTTTAGTTCCATTTCCATTTCAATTTTCAGCTGTTGCTTTAGATCTTCGCTTTTCTTGTTATTAGAGTCCATCATCGCTTGATAAGCCTCGGTTCTCCCGTCTAATTTATATATCAGGGCTTTATTCTTATTCACAGCCAATGACAGGCTTTCTAGAGCCGATGAATGGCTTCTCATTGGTTGCTCTGTCAATACAATCATTTTATATACATAGGCCTACATTATAATTGGCATTTGTAACGGATGTAATAATAATTATTGCTTTTACCTCGTAATAATTCTTTAATTTCGTTTCTTAATCTAGTTGTCTCCACTTCTATATCCGATTTAGCTCCAAGAACTCTGTCATTAACGTAGGACAACTCTGCTATTAGCATCTGAATTTCATCTTTATGCTTCTTTTCCATCTCTTTCTGCATCTTATTGACCACTATATTCAACTCCCACGCACTCTCATTCACTCCTTTCTGTTCAGTATTTACATCTCTATTAAGGCACAATATCTTCTCCATTTCCATCATCTTCTGCTTCATCTCCTTCACTTCCCACCTCAGTTGACGAACTTCAACTATACTCTAGAACCAACTAATTTATCATTTTTCTTATAGCTTTTAACAATTGGTCTTGACATTACATCGGGTATAGGTTCCCCTTCTAAAGGTACCGGAAGTATGTTTTCCAACGTGTGTTTACATCTTATTATGTGCACCTACAATAGTTTAAATGTCCTTAAAAGAAATTTAATCATTATCGTTAAATAATTGCATTTACTTTTAACTGCTTCAAAGAACAAATGTGTTGGCATCCGTACTTCCGGTTAGAGCAATGCAATCTCAACGCACGCACTCTGTCCCGAAACTCAACGTCTTGCCTCCACTAAACGCCCGAAAGCTCTATTATTAGCTCGATCTTATGTTTGACCATTAAACTTACTATTTCCATGATGAATTCGTTACAGCCTGGACACCTCCACTGCTGACTTCCATCATCTACCACTCGAGTGCAGTTATTGCAGAATTTATGGCCGCAATTCGCGATGTAATGTTGGACCAGGACCTTCTCGCACCGTGTACATTTGTACGCGGAGACGTTATCGATCCATTCTAATTCACCTAAGTGATCTAGGAATACCTCATCTTTGTCTACAACTAATTAAGAAACATTAATATGGTAGTTGATAAATTTCCAATAATTTGCTACTTGGTTCGAGGGAGGACATCTCTCTTTCACTTGGGATGCGTATCGAACTGTTCAAACAAATGACTTACGTTTCAATCGAATAATTATTGCACTGTTGTTATTTTGATAAGCTATCGGTGTTACGAACGAGAGATTAGGATAATTTATCTCTTTTCGATTGGTTGCTCTACCATTTCAGATGCTAAGTCATGGAACATTTTCAGACAAATTAATTTTGAAGAGGAAGGGGGGGGGGGGTAGGAGGAATGTAATGTATGGTTGAGGAATGATACAGTAAGGTTATCGAAAGTGGGAGAAGGTAAAAAGATTTTATTTTATTATGGTTTCAAACAGGACATAAAATTATCAGTCCACATGCTCGGTTGAGGCGACAGATAAAATTATAGTAGAGGACAGGTAGTTAGAAGATAATCAGTAAAATTATGATATTTAATAGGCCTACTCTAAGTAGAAAATTAAGATTATTATTATTATTTTTTTTTTTTTGAGTGGTTCCTTCATTATCCAATGAGGAAATTGATGTTCTGCTATGATAACTCGTTTGGATAAAATCAATTTTTCATGGCAAATACGAGAGGCATATTCGTAAAGTTTGATCAATACGAGTACAAACCAAATGTATACGATATGTAACAATATGTTTTTAAAGTTATACTTTTTATGTGAGGGGTAACTGCAAAAAGGACATGACGTCAATGTAACGGATATCAATCTTAC
>JAQGAZ010001418.1:0-29992 GCA_034692225.1 Polydesmus complanatus
ATTTTTTATCGGTTTTTTTTTTTTTTTTTTTTTTGAATTAATTAACCCTCATATTGAAAATAGTTCCTCTACTTTCACATCATCTCTACAACTCCTCCATCCATAAATTAGATAAAAGCTAATTAATTTTCTCTAAAAATATTTTTGCAAGTGCAGAAAAAGCTTTTCTAACCGATTATCAGCTTACATACGCTATTTCTCCTGAAGATAAAAATATTATTTTTTTTTTTTTACTCTATCTCCCTTAGTTAAATATTCAAGCAGGCAAGCAAAAGATGATTCGTTACGATTTCCAAGCCGCTTTGATAAATTAACACGTAACGAAAATAACCCTCACTCTACCTCTCCCTTCTTCCACCCTACTTCTCATATTAATTAAAATTCCGAATAATATAATGCTTAGAAAACGTTTCCCTTCAACGAGATAATCACTCCATCATCAATTATCTAAATATATTAATTACTTCTTAAAATGCTAAGCACTTTTTAAAAATACTATTTTTTTTTTCTATTACAAAAAGATAAAAACATAAGTTATTTAAAAAGATGTATCTAATAAATACGGTAAATGCGAGACAAGAACGGTAAATCTTTGAAGTAAATTGGCGGTTAACACACATTTATTTTCCCACAGTTTAGCGTAATATTTATGCAAAGAAGCAAATCGCGCGAGAACACGCCGAATAGATGAGGAAATCTCAAACATGTTCAACAAAGTTTTACTTTATAAAATATAAAAAAATAGTTTTGCTTATCTTACTAAAATGTCCCCCAAGCAAAAATGACAACGTATTGGAAAATCAAATTACGGTACTAAAATAAACAAATACAGTAAAAAGGAAAATAAAAAAAATAAAAACTTTCATAGAAATAAATATTATCTACAAAAACGTCAATAATTTATTTATTTATTTATTTTTTAAAAAAGTAAATATTTTTATAATATCAAATGTATTAAAAAATATATTTATCAAAAATTCTTAAAGAAATTCCTAAATATCTCAGTGCAATGGATATAAACTTTTAAAAAATACTCCTCCTTTAAGCTCGCAATCACGCACTACAGCAACGCTATTACCCACTCAAACATTTAGTTTAGAAAAAATAAAGCGGGGTAATCCCAGGCAATACATCACACGGAAATATATGTCTGTTTTAATTATTAGCTCAAAAAGCCTACTAAATCGCTTAAACTGCAAAGATACAGAGAAAAAAACAGCAAAAAATTTGACGCCAAATAAAATTTATGTTGAAGTACGATTAACTAACATACACAAAAAAAAAATTGGTTCGCCGTTGGAGACGACTCAGCAGAGATGCACCAGAGAACGTTCAAACAAGAGAAGGAAGAAAAAAAAACTAAGTGTTAGGATTTAAAACAAAAGCTATTTGTTATATGAAAAAGAAGAAAAATAGCTAATACACGTCATACAATGTAAAAGATTCGCAGTTGAAAAGAAGTAAGAAAGAAAAAAAAAATTGAGAGAAAAAGGATAGAGTAAAGTGAAGAGAGATGAAAGTGAGAAAGAGAGAGTGAGAAGAGAGAGAGAGGGGGTTAAGGAATAAGTGGGTGAATGAGGAAGACAAGTTGAGAATGACAAACGATAGAACGTATCGGAAAAAATTGCTCATATTATATACACAACGCACTTGCATATGCAAAAATGAATGAAAATGAAGGAGTTAAAAGCCCTTTTGATAAATGGAAATTTTAATACTTTCTCTCCACCCCTCCCTTCTAACACCTACCCAACATTACCTTAACCCCTACCCCCTCCAACTACTCAAACCCGCCTCTATTTCAACAACAATACCACGCCGAGCACACTCCCAACGAATCATTGACGATAAGAAAAGTTAACGAGATGAAGATGAGAGGATGAAAATGGGGAGAGAAGGTGAGTGGGAAGTGGGAAAAAAAGGGGGTGGAAGACGTGATGCGAGAAAATAAGCTTTCGTTAACTTTACATATTGCAGTCAAACGCATTAGCCAAGTAATCGAATGCATTTGAAAGGAAACAATGCAAACAAATAAGAAGCCACTACAACCCCTTAACCATCCAACCCCCACCCCCCTAACCACTTCAGCTCACTCGAAGAGAGCGAAAAATACGACGAGACAAGTCGCAATCAGCGTGAAAATCGACGTCAAACGGTGATTCCACGCGATTACGTCACGCGCAAATTGAAATTCCGTCATCGACATTTGTTTCGCCCAATTATAATCAGCTTGCGATTATAATTTCCACTCGAAAAGTAATACTTGGAGTAATAATAATCGTAATAAAAAGTTGTCAAATTGGATTGATTTCGCGCTCTATTTGTCAGCCAACGTTAAGCAATGTGCTAAATTAGTCCTTTTTCCTTTAACAACGTCTTGGCAACACACGCCAGCATACACTCACCAGCATCTCCCGGAAATTGCCACTCTCGAAAATTCAGTGTTGAAAAGTGCGTTTTGAGCAAAAATTTCGCACTCGTTTCATCGTCATTAAAGCCGGAGCGTCGTTTAAATCCCAAATTATACGTGCCACGGTCTCCACTCGTCATTATGATGTATAAAAACGTCAATCAAGCAGACTCCACCCCCTAACTACACTCCCCCCCCCCCCCGCGAATCGCCAATCACCAAAAAAAAAAAAAAAGAAACGATAACGATTCGGGAGAAATTTTTTTTTTTCCACTCCCACCCACCTCATTTACTCCATCAAAATGGAAAACGAAGTCATCTTACAACTCGATTTTTCCATCCGTACATCTGATTCGTGCGCTTTAAATATTCCTTTTTTAAACTCGGCTTTCGATTGAATCTGGGGTTCACATCCGTCATTAATATAAATTCACGATGAAAGCCAGGCTTAGACTTTCTTGGGGGGGGGGGGGAGAGAGGAGTGGGGTTCCTACAGAGCAGAACGAGTAAAGGGAGAGGGGGAAAAAAAAAAGAGAGATTTAATATGAATTTCATCTCCATCAGATGACAGACTGCTCTCCAGAAACCATTTCATCTGTTTCTTTATCGCATTCGATATGTAATCACATCGTCAAATAGAGAACTCATCTTCGCCACTCCCCATACCCCTACCCCTCCTTTCCCCTTCTCACGCGCTTGGCCTGCCCTAGCACGAGCACAAAAAATAACATGTCGACAGATGTTTATGCTCACTTTACTAAAAGATGTACACGCGCCCCCTTTCCTCCTCCCATCTCTCACCCGCTCATTCGCATCACCCAATCTCATAAATAATACAACAACTTTTCTTAAAATATTTGATAAAATATGCATTCGATGTCAAACAGATCTTACCTAAAGTTTAAGTAAACACTGCCGACAGCTATTCCAATGTAAAGGAGTTAAGGGGTAAAAGGAGATGCGGAGGGGATAAAGATACTTTAAGCCTACGGCTATATCTTATTCTATTTTATTAACAAGTCTTTTTTTTTTCTTTCCTAAAACATATTTTTTCTACCGTTCACCCATCCTATTATTTCACAGAATGAACAATCGTCCATTTCAGCGGAACTACGAATAACCAACCTTCATATTTTCGATTGGGTTCTAAAAATTATTGCAACATCATTCCATGTAATTTAAACAAAATATTTACATAAAAAAATAAAATTATAATAAAAAAAAAAAAAATCCCCTGCAAAATCTAACGTTTTTTCGAAAATCATATTTGATTAATAAATTTCAATTTTATTAAACTTCACTTTATTAATGCATTTTTAAGGAAAAAAAATTAATAGAAAATGCCAATTTTGAATTTTAAAAAAAGCGCAATCCAGTTCTTATACGCTTTTAAAAAACACATTTAAATAAAAAGCTGAAATAACCAAATTATTTTTTTATATATACGAGAATATATTACTCGTACATATAATATATAATATTTTAAATCATGATACCTAAAAATTATAATTGAATAAAGCATTTCATCCAAACTCGCATAGTAATTCCATCTAATGTAATCAAAAATAAAAATATTCCGTTCAAATTATAAAATTTACGATGACATTTGCATAAGTAAACTCCTTATACTGTACATGTACACTGTAACTCCATTCATTCTCTGCCATTCATTACCATTAAAGAAAAGTAAGACAGTTGAATTTGCGCCGTTATCTGTCGGATGCTGCTTGCCCATCACTCCGTGAAACTAGAAAGGGGTTGAGAGAAAGGAAGAGCCAACGCACCGATATGTTAGTTCTGTAAACACAAACAACGCCGCATCCAACTTTCCGAGCACGTAATAAATTCAATTTCGTCAAATCATGCGCTTTAATTGCGGCAAATTGTGAAGCGGCCACGTCCAACTTCCCCTACCGTACAGTACCGCGCTTGGACGGCATCGTTATTAACAAGGGGATCGAAGCAAGAGTTGCGCATATAATTTTTCATTTAATTTCTCGTTCCACGTCCGAGAATCCCCGACGTATACGCGTCAAAAAAAAACCACATCACCGCCAATTACATTTCATTTCAGACAAATGCCCATTACGTTAATAAATTCAAATGACAATAATTAATATAGAAACTAAACGGTTCGCTAACGAGAAATTATTGTACAGTATCTATCCTAAACACAACTTTAACGTATCACTTCAATTTTCCTTCAATAAAACCGAGCTTTCGATTTTGCCATTAACTTATATTTGCTTTTAGAATGAAATCCTATATTTTATTTTAATTTTTTAAAAAAAAATTATTATTAACTTCTGATACCATAAAAATGTTTATAACTTTGTTTAAGACTTTTTTTTAAAAAAATTCAGGCCGCAATTCAACCCTACCGGTACTGATAAAAACGGGTAATGCAGTAACGCACTATCGATATTTTTACCGTTTCCTATACTAAAACCGTAATTTACTTTGCATCCATTCAATTTCCGTTTGGTTTTTTTTGGGAACGCATCCAAAACGCAAAGCGAAGTTTTGGTGTAAAGGATTATAAAATGCAGTACAGTATCCTTTGAAACACTATGTTCATGAATGCGGTCAAAGACATTGTCCTATAAGTTACTTTATAAAATTCGTAGTGATAATTAGGCCTATACAGTATTTCTATCCACTAAAACTCCTACTCTTAACTTGCAAAAAAAAAAAAAAGACAGTTTTTGCCGTTATTCCATAATATACAGTAGCTATTCATCATTATCCATTGTAATATTTACATTTAAAAGGTGGAATCCACAATCACTATACTGTATTTGAAATGTTATGTTTTGAAAATAATAATGTAGCATAATAAGTTCATTTTAAATTATTGTTGAATTTTTAATTTTTTTTTTTTTACTTAGTCGACGAGAGCCTTGAATTCATAGTGAGCGACCCGTTTCTGTGCGTCTACGTACCCGGTATGTAGGAAATAGATGAGCGCGGTTGTAATCAAGATAATGCGTCACTGAACATTGTTCAATTTGTTTCGAAGGCGATTTCATCGACCATTCCTTCTCTCCATTTACTCATACATTACGACACTGATTAGCTTTCACTCTCAAATTTTATTACTTTAATTAATTTTCCAAAGTTTTTAATCCTTCCATCTCGCTGCATCCACTGAGCACGCGTTTAATATCAAACAAAAAAGAAGAATCAATTCCGACTTTTCCAATTCGTTTGTTTTAACGCTCCCCAGTTTTTTTTATTTTTTTCTTATTATTACGAGGGAGAGTCAAAAATTTTCCGCAAACTGGAAAAAAAGTGGAGGAAAAATAAATACAACATTTTTTGTCGTTACATCTTTGCTTTTTAGTCAACTTTGCCAATGTCTTAAGCGCACATGAAGAGTTGCTTTCAGAAGACCAAATAAAGTTCAGTGGAGCCAGATTAGAACTATGAAAAAACTGTTTTAGCACCATAAAATAAAGTTTTTGCAATGTGTGCAAAAGAGCGCAAATGTGAATTGCCAGGCAAGATCACAACGCCCTTAGACAGCAGTCCTTTCGCTGGAGCATTTCATGACTCGCAACTCAACTTTAAACATCATTCTCTAAAGAAATACAAAAAGCTATTTTACATATTATGGATAAAAGCCAGGATATTAAGTAAAAAAAATGATGTATTTATCTTTTCGAAATGTCAAATAAAATAAATTCTACAGCCAATTTGCAGAAAAAATTTTGAATAACCCTTGTATTTTAGTTTCACTTGTTTTCTTAACAAAAAAAAATGCCCCTCACCCCCCTCTCCACATTCAATATTTTTAAAAGAAAAAATTTTCTCTTTCTTTTCGCTGTCTTATAAAATAAATTTTTCGAGTTATTGAGCGACGAAGCTTAAAGTTCGGTGTTAACGCATCTCTAAACAATTTCCAAACAAACTCACGCTCTACTTACGCTTCAATTGAGATAATTTTTTAATTGCGCAAACACAAGATGAAAAAAAAAAAAAAAAAATACTCGGATACGTAAAAATGGAGGGGGATAAAAAAAATAAATAAAATTTTAAAATGTCGAACCCACTTAATGTTTATCTTTTTCCACGAATCGTCGCAGTAACCGCAAGACAAGTCGGCAAACACCAATTACAATAGCGCACGTAATTAAAGAGCACGCGAGGTGCACGAGCAAAAAAAAAAATAAATAAAATAAATTGAAAAAAAAAAAAAAGTACGCCATAAGGCACTGATGGAAAAAAATAAGTCGCTATCAGTTGCTGACTAATTGCAAACGCTGTACGGTATAATTAAAAATTACAGATAAAAAAAATTATCCAATGCAGACGTTTTCGTCAATATCGAGCGAATAAATAAATAAAAATAACGACATTTTTAATCTATCTCCATCCAATTAACAATTTACGATTATAACCCGTCACATAACTTCCGGTTTGTTTGCGCAATCGTAAAAGTTCCTCTTTAAACGTATGTAGCGAAAGTAAAGGTGGAGGAAAATCGATAAAAGGTCGCCAACTTTACACTCATTGACATTTAAATGAGAGTGCGCGCGTAAAAAGTCGTGTGCTTTTCTTCCGCCTACAAGTCCGCGCTCTATATATATATGTAGTGACGTAAGATGTTGGACGACGTAGAAACTCCATTATGTAAAAGGTTGAAGTGTTAACTTCCCAACACAAACGTTTAGCGAATACAAAAAAGCGGCGGTCATCGATGTTGCTGAAAAATAGCCAAACTTGGAATTTATCGGACGCCAAACGCGGAATACATTCATCCCCCCCCCCCCCCCCCCCACCACCTTGAGAGTGAAACGTGCTTCAACGCTACTACGTACGTTTATGGTAACGAGCTTTTCATCTTCTGCCTTTACAAATTTTGTAAATTTCTCCACCAAAATGGAATTTCAGACAATACCCATTACTATTTGCTGGTAAAAATGATCCCCCATTTTGAAGTAATGATTGTTGCCCAAATGACTCTTCAATCGTTCATCATATTTCTGCCTTTATTATTGCCCGTTTCAGATTTCACTTTTCCTTATAAATCAAATTTTTGACCGACTTCTCAAAGATGTATATGTACATGTAACGCTTGAAATATTAATGCTTTTCGCGCTTGATTTATTTCGCTTCAACTTCAACAAACCCAAGCGACTCACCATCATCACTCGCGTACAAAAAATAATAAAACCAAGAGAGAGAGAAAAAAAAACAAAGTAAAAAAAAAAACGGTCATTTGTAAAAAAAAAAAAAAAAAAAAAAAACTTGACAACTACGCACAAGTCACAAAAATAACGTTAACAAAAAAAAAAAAAATGCACTAAGATCAATCAATATCAATTTTCTTTATATAATAAAAGTTAAATTTAATAATACGTAAAAAAAATCAATTTTTATTATATTTTCTTATTACTTTTTTTTATATATATATATATTTAATTCTGAACACATTGCGTCGTTCAAAATGGTTCAATTAGATTTTCCCCCAACTGAAATTACCCATCATTATGTTAGTATATTTTTTTAAAAAAATAAAAAAAATTAAAACATCAAACGAGTCCTGAATTTCAACCGATGCAATAGCATTACATTAGAATGTTTTCTATTAAAAATGCCGCCATCTCAGAAATCACTTATCACGCCTTTCCAAAAAAAAAACTAATGGACACTTGAATGAGCGATGTAATAAATTTTAAGAGAAAAATAAAAAAAAAAAAGCATCACCGGATATTTATACCGCTTTATTTACAATTTAAAAAAAGTGCACTAGGTTGACAATGTGGCAATATTTTGCATTTAAAGTGACATCGGTAACCATGTATCAGCGGGCAATTGTAAATCTTACAATGACAGCCATTGTGATTCAACTATACAACAAACTTCCGTTCACGTGAAACCGAAGCGACATCTAAGTAGATTTAGAGAACCAGAAATAGGAAGGGAGAAAAAAAAAATATATACAGTAAAACATATCGTCCCTTTTAAATCACAAACTTTTTCTTCAAAAATATAACGTTAAATGAAAATAGACAAGCTCTTTTTGACGTCACCGTGAAAAATTCGTAATCGTAAATGGCATCGAGAGAACTACACTACAGTACAGTAGTGTAAAAGATAGATGGATAGAAGAGTATTGAAAGATAATATGGCGGCAATTTGGAAAAAATAAACCAAATTGAAAAATGAAAGTGCCCTTCTCCCCCCACCTTCTTTCTTTCTATCACTCGCCTTCCATAACCCTTGGGCTGCCATACTTGAATGTGCACATGTACATAACACACAATAACACAGAGAAGGAGATTTATCGTTTCAAGAAAGAAAAAAATGTCAAATATATGAAAACAAAAACACAACAACACGAGAGGTATTTATATTTCTCGTGTTAAGTAAATATCCTTCGGAAGGAAGACGTATATATAAATAAAAATTGGTAGAATCGTAAAGGATCGATGACCAAAAAATAAAATGTAAACTGTAAACGGTTCGTATTTCGTCGAACTCTTTCTCCCCTCCTCCCCCCCTCCCTGTTGCCGCCCCACGGCGCACGCGCACACCGCTTGTTCCGATATCTCCGAAAAACCATATCAAGAACAAAACAAACCACTTTATCCTTCAAATACATGTCGACGTAAATCGTGTTATATTTTTTCCATTTCACTCTCCATCCTCCTCCTCACCTCACCCTACAACAACCTTCCCCACCCACCTCGCCCTACGATAACCCCCACCTAAAACTATCCCTCAGCTAAAAAAAAAAATAAATACGTAAGAAGTAAAAATAAACACACAAAAAAAGAAAAAGTAAATTTCACGCTGAAACACACATTATTTTCTATATAAACGAGATGCGTTTTCGTCTGTAAACTTTTCAACTTATAAGAGCCTTCCGTAATCAAAATAAATAAATAAAAAAAAAACATAGGACCAACAAACTCGACATTTTTTTTTATATATATATACAGTACTTTTATTATTATGGAACATATCGCATTTACGTTCAATAGAACTAAAAAGCATCCCCAAATCGTTACCGTTATTAAAACAGGTTGCGTTCCGGTTTGTCGAGTGTCAACGTCCGAACTTTCATATGAGTAGATCAAAGTCGGTATAAACCACAAATAATTAATATTATAAAGTAGGCCTATAAAAAAAATTTTTTTTTTTTTTAAAAAAAACTGAGTTTAAAAAAAATCCGGGCGTAGAAAAATCCGGTTCTAAATCTAATTATTGATGGCTCGGCGCGCTCTTATTTTCCCCCTTACATTTTCGTATTATTCGTCTGTTAAAGTGCATATTTATCCCGGAAATTAGCATCGCAGAAAAGACGTTTTTTCTACCCATATTTTTTTTAAGGCCAAGTAAATAGAAGCATTGAACGTAGCCGAAAGAGAAATGGGCTGTATTTTTCTTGCATAATGCACTGCGCGTGCATTTATTTGTCGCAGCTGACGCTAAACGTTATTAATATCCGAAGCAGTTTCTCTGCTGGATAAAAAAAAAAGAGGCACATCCGGTTTCGATGATTTTATTAAAAACGATGGCAACCGTAGAATATGTGATAAATCGAAGGGAAAACGAGTGCAAGTTTAAATTAGCCAAACTCAAATAATGAAAAAATAAACCAGTCATTTATTTATTTTTAGCTTTAATATATTTTTTTTAAATATAAATAACCAACGCCTACCATCTAGCCTGAAGCGCTTATTTAGAATAGATTCCGATAATTCTCGGAGTTAAAGACGATAACCAAACAATTCACCCTAATAAAACTTTATGAGCCAAGATATAAAAAATTTTTTATTGTGCCGTAAAATGCTTCCGAATTGGGCACGTATCAATTCGCTAGTCATCTCGAAAAATTCATTAAGTCTACGGATTCATTTGAAACATTGGATTACGACAACAACAAAAATTTCAAATCCCATGTTAATGGCAATCCTTTTTGTAACAAAAGCTTTAATTTTCCTTGTAGGAACAAAATTATGTAAGTTAATTTTAAATATAAACGTTTAAACTACTCCTATTACCACGTACTAAAAGTAGAAAAATAAATTAGAATTCCGCCTCAGTCACATTTTATTACGAACATCTTTTGCGCTCTTCATTTTCTCTATATTATTTCCATTCTATTTAAATAGTTTTCAAAAGTTTTATTCAAAAATATTTTAATAATCAAAAATAAAAAGACGAAAACAACACCGGCGAATGGAAATCATCTCATTTTAAAAAGTGTACGACTGACTGGTCATTAGCGACGCTTTCAAATTTCCATAAGATTTCGCTTAGTTGCATTCGGAAATACGCCAAGCAAAAAAATGAATGAAAAAACGCAAAATATATAAATATATATCAAAAGAAATAGCGACTGAAATCAAATTGTGCTGGAATATTTCTCCTCCATCTCGGCGTATACACTCATGCAAAGTACAGTACACTGTATATCTCGGGTAAAAAATAAAAAAAAAATTATGGATTTGTTGTATGTGTGTGTAGCTTTACTTTTCCAGACGAATGAATATATGCGCGTATCTGTCCTATATTATGCAAGTCGAGGCAAACCAAGAGAAAAAGAAAAAAAAAAATACCGCCTATATCGCTTTCTTCTTATTTTATTGGGTTGTAGCAGCTCAAAAGTTTGTGCGGAGAAAAACGCGGGAGTTTGAAGAGCACGCGAGACGCCAGCGCCGCAATTTCGTCTTCCATCTTTCTTTAAACACGAGAAAAATTTTATATCAAGTATATTGAATGCATATTGAAGGGGTTGAAGGTTTAATATAAAGAAAGCAATCAGCGTTTGCGCATATGCATCGCATCGAGCCACCAAAGAAAAGGCCCTGGCAATATGGAAGCTAAAGAAACAGCGAAATGATACACACGTCAATAAATAAAACACGAATACACGCCTCGATAAATCACGCAGCCAAAATACTAGACGCTTTGGGAAACGCAAGATAAAATGAAAAAAATAAATAAAGTCGTGAGAGAGAAGGAAAGTTGAATAAAAAAACAACAACCAAAAAAAAGAAAAAAGCCTGCAAATAAAAATATAAAATAGCGTACCGTATACGTTATACGACCCTTTGAAGGCTTAAATTTAGCGCTTTAGATTTATACGAAGCTTTAACACGAATTAAACCAAAGCCCAGATTTGCTAAAGTTAGGAGGCAATATGCCGAACATTTGAGACGTTTCCATTTCCGGTTTAGATAAACTTACGCTATTGTTTCGCGTTCCAGTCGTTCTAACCTGTAACAACATACAGTTTAATTGTTTTGACCCACGACAAACAAGGTGTTGATGAAAAAAAAAAAAAGAAAACCAAGTTTGAAATGAAAGAAAACCTATGATTTGGCTAAATGTCAAAAAGCAACAGCGTTCTCAAATTTAATTCATTGGGTAAAATGTTTTTATTGAAAGCTCAAAATTAACATTCCAAAACCAGGAGAAGTGGTTTCAGATAAAAACCGTCATACAGAACGGCACCCTTACATTCTGTGTTAGCAATTTGCCACAATCAAATTTCTTCTGTCAATTAACTTTTCTTTCCATCAAAAAATGCCGAGATACTTTAAAAATTATCAATAAAAAAATTACAATTTCTTTAGTTTATCGCGAACGTAAACTGAATTGTTCCATTCAACTTCATCAACAGTCATAGGCACTTATGACAATATCACAATTAAACGTAGCAAATTCGCACGCATCTCGAATGATACGCACGTCTTCAACAGCACGTATCTCGTTTCATTTTGCGTAACACAGTGTAAGCACGCATCTAACGCTAACTCCACCTATAACAATAATTATTATTGTCCGGGTATACATAATAATATTATTTGAATTGGTTAATATAATATAGAAAACAAATTTTCAAATCGTGAGAATTCAAATTACTGTATTAATACTGTACCTTGGTACCCGTAAAAACTTCATTGTTCACTAGACTATTTTCTACCGATATTAATAAGAGACTCAACGGTAGATTCAGCGTAGATTCGCAACATTTCATGCTATTTCGGATGCCGATAGTAAAGATTCGAAATTAGCAAAGGTCTTAAAAATTCAAATAAATTTCATCCCGTAAAAGACAAATGAAGATAGCACCATAGTTTGGTAAACAGCGTTTGCTTCTCTTTTACTAATCTCGACAAAAAAAAAAAGTTTTAAGTTCGATTTGTCACACATCAAACCAATTTTGACGTCATTGGGAGAAAAAAAAAATATCCTGAAAAAAATTCTCCAGAATAAAACTGAAAAAGTTTCCGAGTCATTTTATGTCCAGCTCATAACTCCGTAAGATTAGCTAAGCGTGAAATACGATTTAAAAAAAAAAAAAAACATTTTCAGGATATTTTTTTAACTAAATTGAAATTTACCTCTGAATGGCTTTGAAATCTAAGGTGGCGTAACTGCTGTTAAGCATTCGGTTGCCATTTGAATGAAGTGGAAATTTTTTTAGTCGTTGGCTAATAGCGTGAAATATGTGAAATACAAAAACGTTCCTTCAAATCCCCCCCACACTCAAATCCATGTTCATCAATCAATGTTGTTGGCTCCGTGTCATTCGCACAGATAACGAATTCATACTCACACGTACTTCACAAAAAACCATTTCCCCCCTCATTCACCGCCTCTCCCACATTTACACCGTATCGACGTTGCACGAGATTTCATACATTCACAAATTCCGAAAGTGAAGAAGAAAAAAAATTCAACCGAAAGTGCAAAAAGAAAAAAAAAAAAAAAAAAAAAGAGGAAAATAAAGAGAAAAAGAAAAAAAAATTCAACCGAGTTCGGTTTCAGACTTTTAACAATGTTAGGTTTTTTTTCCACACTTTTTTAGCCAATGCTTTTTTCTTCCTGGAAAAAGTTGGATAGGAAAAGTTTGTTCGGTAAATGTCTGCGGGTTCTTTTTGGCACGTTTATTCAGCTTTAGAAGTCGTCGTTGACAACGACTATAATGCTCTCGAAGTGAGGAGACGATACGAAAACGCCCACGCCCCTCCCTCACCACCACTTTCCTCCGAAAATCAGCTGAAAAGCAAAGCTCACTAACACGAAATTCAACGGAGGTCAACGTCTTTCTACATCTATTGTTGCGCATTTCTCTAGTAGCAAATTTTATCTGTCCGGTACAGTATATTCATTTTATTTAAACTAAATAAATTCATCCAAATTCGAAAATAATTTCATAATAAAATAATTATTACAACAATTACGGTACATGTACTCATTGTGTTTCTTTTATTCGCTGTACCGATTACGGCTATTTTAAATCACCAGTATTTTCTACAACAACAAATACAATTGATGTCGTTAAACTATACATTTTGTTAAAATGACTGTCCCTGATTCGTTACACTGAAATTGGTTTACATAAACAACGGCATGCATGTACAGTACTTTAAAATAAAGGTTTTCAGAACAATTCTCATTACTCCTTCTTGCTATCGTTCTATCGAAGTTTTACGGTGCATGCATTTTACTTCAAATGACTAAAAAATAAAAATGTCCTCTATAACGTAATCAAATACTGTAGACGTATTTTTGTTATTTTTACATGTTTAACCATACAAAAAAAAAGAAAGAAAATACCGTACTTTAACACTTATAAAATGGCGCGATTAGCGTTTCATCACGTAGTTACAGAGCTCGACAATACCGTGGCCAATTTCATCAGTAACATAACTTTTAGATAACTCGAGAAAGATAAATAAAATAATAAAATCTAAAAGAATACCGGTAAGATAAAATAAAAAAAAAAAAAAGATTTATAAAAATCAATTTCTGTTTCTACGA
The DNA here is from genome assembly GCA_034692225.1 of Polydesmus complanatus. Classification (NCBI taxonomy): domain Eukaryota; kingdom Metazoa; phylum Arthropoda; class Diplopoda; order Polydesmida; family Polydesmidae; genus Polydesmus; species Polydesmus complanatus. Next base: position 14,195 of record JAQGAZ010001418.1, read on the forward strand.
ATCCACTACACAAAGTTCATAAAAGTGAACGGAATTCTCGAGTCCGATTTTTTTTTTTTTTTGTTCACCGACAACCTTAAGTACACTTGTAAAACTTGGCCCACCCCTCCCATCCATCCGCCCACCCCATTCCCTCCCACCGTTCGCTCGATCGCGATATACTTACACTCAACGATAAATAAAAAGTGTGGTGAACGTGAGGGAGGAAATGAAATGGTCCCAACTTCCTCCTGCCATTTGCCTTCCATTTCTCCGCACAACAAAGATAGATCCAGGGTCATAAAATGCGGAGGCGAAAGCGTCGGATGACAAAGATGTGTAAAAAACGCAATATCTAAGATTTATGACGTATGCTTCTGCTTTCTCTACACATGTCTTTGATATTTATAGAATATGTATTTTTATAACTTCTCCAAAAGACTTGAGATAGGGGAGGGGGGGGGGGAGGAGTGAGTAGCGAGGGTGGATAGAGGGGAAGAGCAAAGTGGTGACCCGGAGGGAGCGCAAAGCATTCGTTTAGCAAAATATAATACCGGTACCAAACATCACAGTTCTCCAATTTTAGAGAAGCATTGGTAACAGTGCGCAAACAACAGAGAAAATATTCCACTTGAAATGAAAGCTAATAACAGAATCTCCAATCTTGATAGGAAGTATTTTACCTTAAAAAAGATAAATAACGAAAAGAAAATCGAAACCGAAAAAGTCTGGCATCAGTCATTGTTTTATTATAATGGAAAAAAAATGCAATAAAGTCTGGAACTGGAAGTTCTAGGTAGCATAATTTTATAAAAAGATGTACCGTTACCGTATTCCCAAACCAAAATTCGCTTGTCTCTTGAAAACGTTCTCAAACGGACAAACAAATACAAATCAATTACAGTGCACATGCAAAGTGAATAACAGTTTAGAGGAGAAAACCAATGTAAATATCGAAGATAGGCTACGTTAAAACACTCCCATTTTCTACCTGTAGATTTCATTTTTCAAATCACAATGTGTAGTATCACAGTAGTTCTTATTCTTGAACCTTGAATTTGTCTTTATAAGACGCAAATTATTTTTTTAAAAAATTTTCGTATGAAAAAGGTTCGTTAACCGAGATATTATATTAATGTAGAAATCCCAAAGTACCAATTGTATAAAATTGTAGAAGCTTTAAGTATAACTAGATTTCCTTCTAACTTTTTTATTAAGCACAATCTTTTGCTATTTGCTTAACATTATTATATCTATTATTGTTATACCAAACTCAAACAACGTTTCAAATTGAAAAACTACTTATATTGTAGTCTGTATAATGCGCCACGCTACGTTTATTATTTTTTTTTTTTGCCAATTGCAGCACTTATACTGTACGTTAGATAACCAGTTTTGATCGAATCTACTACACTCGTCTTTCCATTAATAGTATAAATCCTTTTAAAGCTAGCAAAGCCATTCTTTCAATCAAAATATTCCGCTTACTACGAATATATACCGTACGAAAAACAATTCTAAGCAATTAATTCGCCGGAAGTTTCATTTTCAGCGTAAAGAAAAAATTAAAAACACCCTTTTAATACAGCACTTTAAACGCGTTTAATTATGGATAAGTTAAGATCCTAAACTTAATTAAAAATTTTTTTTTTATCTAGAAGCAAATGCGTAGACTATTGAATTCGATGGCAAAACAATGCATTTCTTTCATTCGCTTAGATGATCGAGTCGATTAAAAAAAAAAAGTTCATATAACACGTCCTACATTCCGATTGCTCAACAAATGCTAAACAGTCGTTCTAATAAGAAAAACAAATTAATGTCAAAAGTTTGAAAAATTCCGATCATTCTTAATTTTTTTTTTTTCTTTAAAAAGAAGATTGAGCGCATTATAAATGACGAGCCAAAAACACGATAACATTATTCCCAATGTTATTGCGTGTTACAAAAAAAAAATTATCAAAGTAGAATTTAAAAAAAAAAATTGCAAAAATCACGCATGCGCGAATAAATTAATTATACGTCACATTTTTTTTTTAATTAAAAAAGCTAAACTATATTTCCGAAAGAAATAAACTAAAATAAATTGAAAATTTCTCGAAGAAAAAGAAAATGAAAAAAAAGAGAGAATTTTGAAAAAATGCTTTAATTAAATTAAGCATTAGAAGCAAAGTAGGATGATAAACGAGGGAGAAAACGTCTCTCTCTCTCGTCTTCCGGTTCAATATGGGATGCGAGCGTATGCGCGTAGACAAAATGCTACATTAGTTTTTTAATAAAAAATTTCTAAATGAGATTTATTATTGCAATTTCAGTAGAATAAAAAAAAAAACTCCGGTTGCTAATACCAGCTAAAAAAAAAAAAAATAATAATACAAAACCATAAATCAGCTATAGAAGGGGCTTTTTCTCTCTTCACTCCAACCACCGTCTCTCCACCCTCCACTGAATGTCAAGTCAATGCAAAAATAGCATCTTCATTGCAAAAATAAGGAGATACGATTTATATTTTTTCATTACATTTTATAAACAATCTTTCACTAGCAACATATTTTTAATTTAATAAATTCTTCGGCTCGACTTTTCCCTTCTCTCTCGCACAATATCCCATTATTTACAAATGATTTGCAGCGCCACTGTTGACGTTTTCACAATTTCACCAACTTTTCAACGTCGTCGTCATAATACAGTAAAAATCTTACTCCGCATAACCAATTTCAAGAAGAAGATTTAGCAATTGCTTCTTTGCACTGAAAATTACGTTTGTGTACTCTTGACAATTTCGCAGTATTGCCTCGTGGATTTCTGAGATTTATGCTGCGCTTATTTTTAGTACATTTTATCAATGACAACCTAATTAGAAGATAATGCTAATCTCAAAAATGAAATTAACAAAAAAAAAAGCATAATATCTTTGGAGCTAATTTTGGTAAAATCTAAAACAAAAAGCAATTCCCTCAAGTGTAGATTCATCGCTAAAACTCGCAGTAAATACGGTTAATACAAAAGATGTCAACAAAGTTATTAAAGCCCGGCTGTCAAAAATCAGCACAAAAAAAAAAAAAAGCGAGAAAGATTTACGCATTTAACTTAGTCAAATAAACAGCGTCATTCGAATGAATTGACTAAATCAAATTGCCGCGCGTTGTAAACATTTAAAAAATAATAGCGAATGAATAGAGCGCCGGTAATAGGAAGGAAGATGTAGAAATACGAAAATGAAGTAATCAAAACACGAGAGACTTACCAAAAAAAAAAAAAAAGAAAGAAAGAAAAAAAAAAAAAGGATTTCATTTCGATTCTCATTCCGAGTTGTAGCATTTTAATCACACAATCTCATATGTTTCAATTCCCACGATGCATTTGAATATTTCAGATGAAATTGGAAGATAGCTGAGTGTAATATTACGTGGGGTTTGCACGGGTGCCAAAAGCGTACCCTGCCATACCGTATCATCCACAGTACTGTACTTCAGTCCCCGTTACAAAAAGACACATTACGACATTCGACATTTAAATGAAGAAAAAAAAGAGAGGAAACGATCGGGTCGGTGATAGGCAAAAAAAAAGTTGTTAACAACCTCACCTGTTCGAAATCTCTCTTTAAAAAAAAACCTTTTTTTTTTCTAGCTTTCATTAAATTCCCAATTCCCATGTTAATCACAATCCAAACTTTTCGCTACATCACCACCTACGGTACGAGCCTCATACTTTCAAACTCATAATTACTGTACTAAAGAAAAAAATATTTTTCAATTCGCACTTTTTGATACGGTAGTAATGTTGTTTTCGCCTACCAAAAACAACAATAGCAACAAAAAAAAAATAATAATAATAATAATATTGAATGTCGTTGGCGTGTGTTAAGAAATGTAATTAAATCCATTGTGCCGCCTATTTAATTTTTCACGCAGCTTTTCTATTTGATTCTATTACACTCTCCACTTTTTCGTAATATCCATTTTTTTTTTCTCCCCCACCCTCGTTCTCTCCTCAATTCACTCGTTCTCTTTAACTCGACTGAAGAGTGAGTACGGAGAACTCATCGACAGACTAATATTCCCCAACAACAATGAAAGCGCAATCATCGCGGCTAATAACGTGTTGGCAGACATCAAACTGCGTCAAAAAAGCTGACACACACACGGCGAGCGCGCGTGCGACGACACAACCGCGTCGACAGCATTGCAATCTTATACTCGTTGTCATTAACTTTTAGAAGTCATCAAAAAGCCTTATGACTTATAATTAACTCAAGTGTCAACTTTACGCCGCTACCACTTCCGTTGCTCACACAAATACCAAAACAAATAAAAACCTCGACTGACGTTTAATTAACACTCGCGCATAATATTATAAAGAAATAAAAATAAAAAAAAAAAGAAATTGTAAACTAATAAAAGTGCAGTAAAAAAATATAAAAAGTAGGCTATCAGTTTACACGTTGGAAAGATGTTTACAGAATAATGCGCAACGAAAAACATGACCATATCCGAAATGCGCGTTATTAACTCAGTTTTTACCTTTAAAATAATTATTTTTTTATACCGGTAATAATAATTATTATTGTCACTTGTAAAATAATTTATTTAAACCAAATAATAATAAAAAAAAAATAAACCCCGCACCAAAGAGGGTGCTGTTAAGTATAATCGGTGAATAAATCAGAAAATTCATTAAAAAAAATAATAGTTAATCATTAAAATAAATTGAAAAAAAAAAAAAGAGTAGCGCATCGATTGTTAAGCGACAAAACGCTAAAATTAAAAGTGCAAAATGGGGCTGAAATAGAAAGTGGTTGTGTTGTAAATGGGTGTTCAGAGCGATGCAAACATAGCTAACTAAATTAGCGAGAGTGCAAAATATTGAACTAAGAAACAGCATTCCTCTCGTGTGCCAAAGTGATGAAATGATCCAATATTAAATTCACCGCCCTACCCCACACACATCCATCGATTCCTCTATCTTAGCTCACCGTTTTTGGGAGAAGAAGATGATGATGCTGAGATCAATAATTGTATAACACATATGGCATAGTGCAGCAGCGCTCCTTCATTCGCTGATAATGATAAATAAATCTCTGTTTGCTCATTTTTTTTTTTTTTTTATCTTTTATTCTTCTACTTTCTTTCTTTTCTTCATCTTCTTCATTTAATCGCGGAGAAGATAGATGGAAAAATATGTGCGTACTCTGTTTTTAATCTCCCGTCACCCCCCGTTCGCGTGTTGTTTCGTGACCCAAATTGAACAAACGATACGCAATTAAATAGCGTGATATATGATCGAGTGCGAATGAAGAAGTAATTTCAACTTTAAAAAGCAATAAAGTGTGACAAATGGGTGCCGCTCATTGGAATAAAAAAAAAAAAGCTTAGAAACCGACGCAGCTACTACTCCAATGAAGATCCGGGAATACTTGAAGAATCACTCTTTGGCTTAAAATGTAAACCTCGTTAAATTCGCTTTTAACACAATTTAGAGGAATCGTAATGCAAAACGTCAATATCTCTTCTACAAGTATGTTCTTTGAAAATAAAATAAATAGTTGTGAAATCAGAATTGCTTCGAAATACAAGGATTGTACAAGAAAAGAGTCGCTGAAACAAACTCATAAAGAAATAAGAAAATTCATTGTACATGGTTTTTTTTAAATCTCAAAAACAAAAGACTTGCAATCCCATTCTTACATTATACTGTAATATCCACCAAAAACACTCTTAAATGAAAAATAAAATATAGTAAAAATCTAATTTATTTAAATGATAAAAAAAAAAATACCCAAAAGAGATAAGAGAAATTCATAAATAACAAATAAACAACAATAAAGCAATGAATTAAACATCACTTTAAACTTTGACATTCAAAAACAATCCTTGTAAAGATCATATTTTTCCCAATCCAACAAAAGCAGTAAAAACAATTCCATGGTTATAAAAATTTTTTTGTTGTTAAAGTTAAGAAGTGCATTACGTAGTACTTAAATGCATTCTCATGGAAATCCATTTACTGTATAATTATGTAACCAGCCTACTTTAAACTGAGAAAGAGATATTCAAAAACGTATCACCGCTCTCGTTTGTATTGCCGTCATTTCAAAAAATCTAAGTCTCCTACATGCTTTAAAACAATTAAAATAATTAAAAGTTAACTGATTATTTAAATACTGAAAATAAAATTTGATTAACAACGCCATTATTAATTTAAAAGCGTACTCTTTTCTTCAAACAAGCAAATTAATAAATAACAATTTCAAATCATACAGTTGTTCTAAATGATTTAATGATGTTTTGTGTTTTTTTTTTTAAATTGCAAGTGCGGTGCATGTAGTGCACGCAGTACTGTATAATTTATCAGACTTCTAAAAGCATGCCCTACAAACTTCCAAATTCTAAAAATAAAAGCATGATCGAGCCAATTACTATAAGTACCGTTACCAGCCACATTAAAAAATCTACGCAAATAATAATTACGCTTGGAAAATTGCAACTAGTTTAAATAGAACACGTAACGAACAAAATAGCGTTATCGTTACCGCCACAAAGTCAAAATCGATAAGTCAAATACCGACATTAAATTCATTCCTACTATCTTATTCTCTATTGATTGCGTAATAAATAGTTTTACCTCATCTACATCTCAAAAGTGTTGTACAAATGTACAGCATTTCGTCATCGAATAGAAAAGCCTGAAGCGGAAAAATGACAAGTGAAAAAAAAAAAATTAAGATCGCCAAAGAGAAAAATAGCATGGCTTTTTGTTAAATAACGACATTCCATTTAACCAACCGGATCATCAAACAAAAGATGATTGTGAAATGCTTAAATATCTATTAGATGTTCATATCCGGTACCCTACGCCAGTAGAGTAGAGACTTAAGCTTCAAGATGCGCTCGCATTTATAATTAAAAATAGCTTTAACGATATACATCCTTTGTCTTTTTCATTCCCCTCCTCTCTTCTAATAATTCCAAAGATTAATTATCCGCCGTTGTAGATTACGCACATTTTTTTCCTACCCCGCCGTATTGTACAACTCCGACAACATTTTTATATTAATATCGGCAAACACTTTTCTACTTAATCGGAATACGGAACGTCGAAAGAAACATATCGAGAAAACCCGAAAGAAAAGAAAAATTATCCCTAGAAAAGAAAAGTAGTAAAAATTGAGGTATGTTAGAGCAAAAAAGAAAAAGAGAAATTTTCCGTCTTTATATTTAACGATTTTTCTTCTTCGCGCCCAAAGTTATTTAAGAAAAAAAAAAAAAAAAGAAACGAGAAATTAATGACTTTGAAATAAAACGAGCCGCTAGTATAATATACTCGTATATAGGATTACCAACGCTAACCCGTCAAACATTCGCATCGGCGTTAAGAGGGCGCCGGCGTCGAAACAAAATCTGCAAACGCTGAAAGATTTTTATCGACGTTATCTTAAATATTGTATAAAGAAAAAAATATATATAACTTCCTCTCTCACTTCCACCGCAGAAAAAAATGAATTTCGTCAAAGTATTTGTAATTTATTAAAAGAAAAAAAAAGTTTCAATTTGTAAAAAAAAAAAAAAATAATAATAATGTACGCTTTTATTATTGTTGCAGAAGTCATTGTGCCTTTTTTTGACACAACTATTATAAATGCAATTTACAAGACACGGACAAAAGAGCATGGATGAAAGGTTCAGCTATAGGTTGGTGAGAAAAAAACGAGTGGCAACGTCATCTTAACGAATAACGCGTCGAGAGACGCTATAAATAAAGCGTGACCGTCGTGACAACGAAACGTAGTCCGAAACATGAAAAAAAGAAAGAAAAAAAAAACACCCGGTGCCAAAAACGAAGCGAAAAACAGACGACACTCGATTTTTCCTTAGTTGGTTGGAGAAGGTGTATAAAGAATTTGGAAGAATTATTATTTTGTTAGAACACAAAAAAAAAATGTCTTATCTTTAACATTAAAAGTCTTTCTTTTTTTTTAATAAAATAAAAAAAATCTTGTAACTTACGGATATTTGTTAAAGGTCGGTAACGACTAAATTGTTTCGCAGCGACATTTGAAAAATGCTTCGATCACCGACACTTTGGGTGGTGATTGAGACCAAGAAGTGAGAGAGAGCCCGGTGAGGGGTGACGCCGATCTAACGTTGCTCTCAACGTCAAAGTCGTAAAAAAATAAAAAAAAAAAAAATTCTGAAATTGTTTTTTACAGCGTTTACCACAATCACTTACTGACATTTGACGCTTCGGCGAATGACAAATGAACAAATTGTTACATTACAGAGAACGCATTTGCTGATGGAGAAAAAGAAAAGGAAAAAAGAAAAAAAAAATAATCGAAATTGAAAATGTTTTTCATAGAAAGTGCCTAAGTTATAAGAAATAATAATAAAAAAAAAAGAACAAACGAACCGGCAAGAAAAAAAAAGAAAAAAAAAGAAAAAAAAAGAAAAAAAAAATTACCAATTTTTAAAGAATTCTCCAATTCCCGCTGATTTTTATTTTTTTCAACTCGCGTCTACAAATCGATGTCAATTGCAACTTCCGCGATTTCCAGTATCCGACTGAGTCAAATAAACAACAAAAAAAAAAGTAATAATAAAAAATAAATAAAACTTAAAAGCCAGTAAAATTTGGAAGAAAAAAAAAAAAGTCATCAAAAAAAAAATTTTTTTCATCTTCTTCAAATTTTATTTTCTAATGTTTATCTCGAAATAAGATGAAATTGAATCAAGAACAAATTTAAATAAAATCGTCGTAAATGGAAACAGCCTTGCTCTTATCATTCATCTTGCGTATAGAAGAAATTACGTATAAAAAAAACACACACACCCGAGAAAATCTGAGGGAAAAAGAATCGATACTAATTTGCAAGTCAAAATGAAAACTAAAAATAAGGCAGTAATTGGGAGTTTCAATCTTGACGACTAGTAAATTAAATCAACCTCGCGAACAGATCACAATAAAAATGTACCGAAAATTTTATTTTAAATTTTCACACTCCTCCGCATATTTTTATCCAATACTTTAGAACTGTATCACGTGTTGGCCTTATACAAACAGCCTGTCGACTACTACCACCCCCCCCCCCCCCTCTCCTCCCATTCAAACAATAGGAGTAAATTTTTCTCTCCTTCAAAAAAAAAATAATATACTGTATAGATATCTATATAGACATATAAATAAGTGAATTTATTATTACAACGACGTCCGTACGAAATCAGCTCGTATTCAAGCTGCGAATTTCATTTCATTTCTCGATCCATTGTCAAAGCCCCTGCACGGCTCGACTCTTAGTACGCATGTGCCAGCGCCCTACCACGTCGCGTCGTCATAAATAATACACAAGCTAGTTCGCTCTCCAAAAACGAATGCAATCCTAGAAATCTCTTTCGCCGAACAAGAAATGTATAGAACGAGAGAGAGAACGAGAAAATAATAAAAATCTTGCATCGAATTCAATCACAGAGAAAATAATAATTTAACTAAAATTCTTCCATCAGCAGGCGAGTGCTGGGGGGTGGTGGAAGGAAAAAGAGCAGATCGAAAAACACTCTCGCTCCACGCTATCGCTTACATTCTTCACAATCAATGAAATCGAGTTAACTTATTGTATTAATAAATTCGATTAGGAGAAGAAATCAGTCAATCTCGACTCTTTTGTTGCAGAAGCTCATTTTCCCCTTCGATAATGTTTCAACATTTCGCGCACGTCCATTTACGACGGGAATTAATCGCATTTTAAAATACTCGTAGTTAAAAGCTGGTCAACTTTCTCGTAGGCATCTTAGACAGCGTTGCTGCTTTTTGGATTCTCTATTCCAGGGCCGTGGCGTGGGGTGATGCAGTGATGCGGCCGCATCAGGCGCCAACTCTTGGGGCGCCAAAACTGAGCCAAATATTGTAAAAATCTAATTATTTTGAACAAAAAAGAGGCTAAATTTGTCAATTTTTCAAAAATATTTTCGCGCCTCGCAAGCTCGGCGCTCAATTATTCCCTAAATTGAAATAAAGGGGCGCTATTTTGAAGACTTGCATCATATTGAAAAAATCTACCCCACGCCGCTGCTCTATTCAATAACAAATTAAGAACCACATTTAAAACCACAATCAAAATAACTCGAAATGGTAGTGGTCAATCCATTCTACGAGTACTAAAGCATTCAAAAATTCTTTAAATTTAACTACAAAAGTTTATACTGCAATAAAATATCAAATCATTTTTTTTTCCATTCATGAACATAACGCAAAATGCAGAAAAAAATTAAGATCCCATAAAAATCTTTAAAAAATATTCTCATTTTATGTTTATACGATCAAATATTTCCCACCAAAAGAAAACTTAGCAATTAGGCGCAGAGGCATTTGTGGCACCAGCAGTTGAGTATAAAGCAGATATTCAATTTAGAAAATACGAAAATGCCAAGAGAATCTTTTTACACAATTTTATTCGATATAGCCCGATTAAAAAAGTTATTTGATTTAAATTTGAAATAACCATTACCCGTAATTTTCTAAATACACGTACTATATTATTATACCGGTATATAAATGAACCGCTCAAATGATCCGTCCAATTCGTTGAATGGAATTCGCCGCATAATATATTCTAGGTACCGGGATGATCACGACGTATTATGTTACCCGCGCCTGCTGGAACGTACATGCAAATCGAGAAAACCAATAATTTTATGTCGGATTACCGACATTTTAATATTTAATTTAAAAGCATTTCGGTTGTTCGCTACGCGCATTTATAAGAACTTTGTGAAAACTATGAACTACATGTACGAAACTTTTGCGACTACAGTATATATTCGATTTTAATGCACTTTATGTAAATTATATATTCATTCTACAATCTAAATATTTAAACAAAATATTTAAAAAAAAAAATCATTATCTTTCGTAAATTAAATACATTTTCGCCTATATATATACGTGCGTCAAGTTACAACGACGCAATTTACTGATTTCAAGAAGTCAATAAACCTACAAAAAAGTGTAAATACTGTACAGACGATATTAGATGCTACATGAAAAGCCTGAAAAATAATTGCTCAGGAATGAGTTGTAACCCGACGTAATTTCGCTAGCAGTTAAATAAACGAATGATAGCTAGGCTTAAGAGAAAGTTTGTTCAAACAAGAAACGACAATTTTTATTTTTTTTGCTGTCTCTCTCCAATCTTCATTTCCAGCGAGATGTTATTGCGGCAAGACGTGACCGTGAGAACATATCATTGATATTGTTATCCGGGGCTCGGTTCGAAAAGTTATGACGCTCGGAGATAACTTAGTGACTTTATTATAGATGAAAAAAGGCGTTGCCACTATTGCGATCACGCGTTTATCACCGAAATCAAAATAAGCTGAGAAAGAGAGAAAAAAAAAAAAAAAAAAAGATAAACGAAAACGAGATCGCATGTCACGAAATATTTTCCAAGATTAACATTTGCCAAGATCAATGACACTTTCTAGCGAAACAGTTTTTTATTTATTTTTTATTTTTTTGCTCTTTGATTTCATTTTAAAATATTATACAATGTATCTTTGTAATAACTTATGTGACAATTTTTATCTACAGATCGATAAGCATTTATTATCTTTCAAAATAATTACCGGTAGGTTGCATTTCTCTCTCTCTCCTCCTCTATTCATTCTTCTCACTTATATAAATATTATTTTTTTTTCTTTTACAAAAGAATGTTTTCGATCCAAATATTAAGCTAAAAGATTTTGCCCACACCCTTCTACGCTATTCCTTTAACGTCTTATCCTAAATAAACATTGATATTTCGTGACAAAACACTGTGCCAGTCGCTTTATTGTTTTATTGGAGAATTTTAACGGCTGGGTGTGTCTATTTCTTAGACTATCGGAAACCCCAAAATCAACTTATTGCAACAACTAAATTACTAAACTAAAATAGATCCATTGTACGGTAGGACGTAAATAAAATAAAATCGATACGAGAGGAACAGTAATACGTGCTGCACTTAATGCTAAATTATCTCCTGTTCAATAACTAACAATTTTACGCGAAACGGTAAGCAAAATTCACACAATTTAACGATTTCATTCTTTTTATTTCCAAGAATATAAGTTCATCGTTCGAAAAATCTTTTTTTTTTAAGTTAAAATAATAATAATAAAAAAAAAAAAAAATACAGCAGCCATTTTTTTTTGCAGATAACGTTAAATATTCACCCATTTTAAACCTACAACTCAGCGTATCGGTAATACGCTTAAAAGTTGACAAAAAGATCCAGGTTTTCTTGATAATAAATTAATGTAAGGCAAAACTTTTAAAGTAAAAAAATAAAAACGGTGTACAATAAAAAAAATTAGTTCAACGTTTTTACCAGTAAATGCCCTTTTCCATACTACGTAATACGATATAAATTAAACACATTAGTAATCCACAGACTTAATTAAGACAGTTCCCTGCTGATAACTAGCACAAAAAAAATATGTACCGCATTTCAAAGTTTTTATTTTGAGTGATAGATTTCTATACCGGTAATTCAAAGCTATAAAGTTACTGTATATTAAAAGAATTATTGAAACGAAACATTGTGTCACTTCCCTCCCTCGAACTGCCTCTCTTCCTCGACCTATTCCAGTCATTGTTCCAGTTTTGTTTATTTAAGTACTGGTCAAGTGGCTTTACAAAGAATCCAATGATGTTTTAGACAAGATATTTTCTGATATTGTATGTTTGACGACGAAACTATAGAGAACGATATAGACTTTAAGATGCTCAATAATTTGATGTAAACAAAAATAACTAAACTTCTCTTTTTAAAAAAAAAAATCGTTGTTTTAAACAAACAGTATTTAATTTCAGTACTGTATTTTTTTAATTTAATCTATCTAAAACCAAACTTCTGAAGAATTATATTATTCTCTTAAAATTCAAATTTTGATGACCCAATCAGGACTCGTACCCATATTCTCTGAAGCAATTGTCAACAGAAGTAGCCTAAAATAATTGTAAAAAGAAGAAAATAGCTTTAATAAAACAATAACGCAGGCGGGCACGAGGTACTTAAACTTACTCGTATAAGAATAATAAGGGGTTTTGAAATTCAAAATGAGTTCCCGAATGTGTATTTTTCTTTTTTTTTTTTTTTTTTTTTTTTTCTTAAGGAAAAAGAAAAAAAGCTTTTAAAGAAAGTCCCCCAGTGAGTTATGGCGAAATACGTCTCACGAAATTTTAAAAGACGAAGTTTGGTCACAAACCCGTTGCAACTGAATTGATCAACGGGAAACGCTGAGCTAAGAAAGGAACGGTTGCAGCGGCATTTTATGCAAAGTGGAGACGGGAAGAAAGAGTTCGGGAGAAAAAGCATTAAAATAGAAATTAAGTTGTAAGCTTAGCATTATGTCGTCGACCGTGGGGACGACGAGCGCGGTAAAACGAATTTAATTCAATATTACGTGCGCTCGATCGAATGGAAACTCAATACGGTACACCGTACAGTGGATGTGAAAAGAGGCGGTCTTTTATCATCTTCCTTCACCCACCCTCACCTCACCTCACCGCCCTCGCCAAAACATCCCGTCATTTGACAAAGAAACACCAACAAAGTTATATCTCACGAAGAAAAGTATTTGATGGAAAGAAATAAAAATAAACACAACATCACATAACCAAATTTCGACTCTTAACAATCCCCTCGGTAACCGTAAAAGCAGGGGGAAAAAAAGTAAGGCTTGCAGAAAAAAAAAAAAAATGACGGCAACGACGAAAGAGGCGCTCACGTCGAGCAATAATCAATATTCCAATAAGATAGTTGGGAAGAGAGAGTGCAGTAAGGTAGTCAACCTGTGGCTCATAATAAAACCTCGATTTCAAAGCCAAAATACAAAAGCTTTATATCTGTGCCCAAAAATAAACATTTTTTTATGCGCACTCGTGTAACCAAAAAATACATTTACTTTTATTGGAAATCAAATCTAAAGGAATTTTTTTGTTCCGCACAAATCTATCAATAAAATAATATTCAAATATCCAGCTAACCAGTATTTGAAAAAGTATAATCTGTGCATTAACGAACTCTAAGAATACTGTACAATTTTTATTGCTTATAGTAAAATATTCGTATAAATTGAGAAAGAGCCAACATTAATTTTAAAAATCAATAAATTGCTCAAATGTAACATTCTATCTAACAAAAACAACTGAAATTTAATTGAATTAATTCAATTTCGTTATACCCATCATATTTAATTTAAAATTTGCCACCTCTTAAAAAGGAAAAATGTTTCCAGTACATAACATTTAAACATGAAACAGAATTTCAATAAAACTACGCCAAAAAAAAAAAAGTAACCTGGAATCGCATCCTAGCAAAAACATCACGCGGTTTCAAATTGACAGGGCTTCGTGACACCTGCACAATACAAAAGTGCGTGCTCAAGAGATTTCACAAAAGTTTCAAAATTCATAACCAGGTACATGTATGCTAATTTATGGTCACAAATTCACGCATTTGTGCAGGACATCTCTCTTGCAAAAGCCGATTTTCAAATGCAATTCTTAATGTTGTCCTTTATCAAATTGTTTACGTAAACATTTACGTACCGGTAATACATTTTACATTATTTAACGAAAATTATTATAAAAAACTGCTAATAAAAAATTAAATTTTTTTTTAAATCTATTGAGTTTTTATTTATTTATTAAAATGTTATTACTGTTTTAATTAGAAAGATAATAATTATTTATTGTTAATCGCACGTAATTTCTACCTATTATTGAAATAATTATTATAGTTCGCCCTACATGCATTTAATGTTTGGCTTACGAGTTTAGAAAATCTAGTTTTCACATCTAAGTTAAAGTTCTAATAATGCGGGATAAAAAATAATTCTGCGAGACTTAAAACGTCACGAGTGAAAGGAAGGGTGGAAACAGAGAAAGAATATCCCGCGGTTATTTGTATCCTTAGGTTTTACCAAAAACGAGTAAAAATCAATTTTAAATAAATTTAGAAAAGAAAAGAAAAAAAAAAGATAAGGTGAAGATGTTACTGTGTGTAATTGAACATTGAATGAATGAAGTGCATGTGAAGCAGCCGGTTTTAAAAAACATCAGTCATTTAAAATGACACAAAAAGAGCATCTAAAGAAAAATATAGTACTTCAAACCTTTAATACTAAATTATTTACGTTTCGTAGCGAGAAAACATTACCATCAATACACTGTCCAAAATATAACTCGCTTGAATAATTGATTTTCTCAGTGGAATTCTCCAATACTCAATATGTTTATTGGGACATTTGAGTATGATTATTATTCCACGAAAACCGCGAGGTGGGCTAAACTCAAAAGACTAGTATCGGTATTTTATCAAAATGTTTTGTCTTCAAACAATTTTTTTTATATTGTATTTATCGTCTTTATTGCGTCTATAAATCGATAAATTAACTTTCAAATTGCTTTGTAAAACTTTTATAAGCGATCGAAAAGCCAATAAATTTGTTATTACAAAATGCCAGTTATTTAATTCCTTTAAAAAAATCTAAATAAATTATTTCGACAAATATTTACTCAATTCATGGCAGATATTTCAAACAAATAAATTCAAAGTAAACATTATCACGTTCCAAATTATTTCAACAATAATTTTATTATCGATTTCAAGAAACCAGCACACAGCATTATTAAATTTGTTCTTCAAGACGCAAAAGTTTATATCAAAATCAACAGTTTTTTCTCTTAAAGAAAGAAAAAATGTAACTTGCGTTAATTCATTTAATGAAAGTAAAAAAAAAAAATACTTAATAAAATTCATTTTAGCTTAAGCATCTCCTT
>JAQGAZ010001419.1:0-29989 GCA_034692225.1 Polydesmus complanatus
CCCCCCCCCCCCCCCCCCCCCCCCTTGAAAATCCGCAGGGCCAATCGGCATTTTGTTTATTAACTAACCGGAAACGAATTTTAAGAAGAAATAAATCCAATTAATTTGAGCTGAATTTCGTTGTTAACAATTTAATATTTGGCTCAAAACTCATAAATTGGCTCAAACTTATTACGCAAAATATTGACAAGTTTTTCATATCAAACATTTTAATCTTAGATGATTTTGAGTTTATGGATGCTGTTTTGCGTGCGTTCACACAATATAAACGTTTGTTAATACCTCGTGAACGGCGCTCCGTAACAATCGGTTATTAACTTCCGGTTCTGCGAAGCTATAAACACTCGGATCAAATTATTGTAATAGAAAAAAGTTTATAGTTGACTTTTTTTTTTCTTCTTCTAATATCGCACTTTGAGTGTTACGAATTCCCGTCACGCATGGTTTTCCCATAGCGTATTCTCACTTAATAAAGTATTGTCGGGATGTTAATCACTTCCGGGACGATAAATATATCAGTTTAAGCCGATATGATGTACATGCCGATACTTAAATTGCGCGAAGTTAAGCTTGACAGTCCTTGCACGTAGCTGACACATCATTTTAATTACGTTTGGCATGGCTCCTCCTCCCATTCCCACATCGACACCCATTTGCACGAGCGAATTCGATATTGATGTCTATTGACGCCCTCCAAGAACGTTAGAATTTGCTTTTCAAAAATATTATTTCGATAGAAAAGGGAAAATTTCTAGGAATTTAAGAAAAAAATGTACGGTACCGGGTAATGAAATTAATTTTTTAACGTTTAAACCATGTATGGAAACCGTGATTAAAGCTAAATTAGTAATTCCGCGATGCGTACGAGTCTTTGCGGAATACTTTGCGTTAACATGGATGCAATTGCTGTAGATTTGGGATTACCTTAATTAAATTCATTTTTATTGCAGTTGTAGTTTTACTTTCTCGGAAAAATCTAATCTCGGCGCGTTTGCTTTTCTCTTAAACAGGAAGTTAATTTTTCAAACTGGATTTAATACTTTCATCAACAAAAAAAAAAATCTTTTGCTTAACGCGGTTAGTTAGGAAGAGAAATGTAAATTGTCGTGTTTGCTTTTATTACTTCCTAATTCAGTAGCTTGCTAAAAAAAAAAAATTATAATTATTATTAGTCATGTTTTTAATAAATGTTCGAATTTGGGCGTGCTTATCCCAAATGCAATCTTTTTTTTTTTTAATTGTAGAAAAAATACAAAAATAAACGTTGCATTTGATTTTTGAATTGAAATTATTAGCTAACGAATTATTTAATAAGAAAATAATTTCCCAAAATTTAATAAAGCTAAGCACAAAAAATAAAATTCCAAGTAGAGTCTCGATTATTCGGACATCTTTTATAGCGATTTTTTTTTTAATAAACCGAAAAAATTATACGTTTGGATGTAAATATTTCTGTATTTCGAAATTAATTTTCTCCTTTTCTTTAAAATTTAAAAAAAATTCATGCAAAAATTGAGTGTTTTTTCAATGCATTTCTATTATCCGGATATCTGCGAACCCTGACCACCCCTGACATCGACTTGTCCGGATACCCGAGAGTTTACTGTACAATAATAAATTATCGTGATGATGATCACTCGTAAACTTCAACGCTTTTAATAAACAAACTAGAGAAATACATCAAAATTTTTTTTCGGGATGCGACTTTGCGGGCACTCTGTATGAACTGCGATAGGCTAATGGTATTGATTGTTATCTTATGTAATTGGAGGACAGTGTCGGCACCTGTTTCAACTTTGTAACAATTGATCATAACATTATTTTTTGTTTTGTTTGCGCATTCACTTGCACGTGTCGTACTCCAATTTCTCGTCCTGGCATGCATTGCACAGGCGTTCGCGTCCATTCGTATTATTCAACATTATTATAACCCGTTCGTCTTGACTCATCGTCTGCGCGCAGCCCTATTCAAACTGGTGCAATTAGATTGGAAGAGTAGAAGTAGGTTACACCTGAAAGTCGCTCGTGTTTACGTTTGGCCGCTCATCTAGCTCTCGAATGCCGCGGTGCCACTGAACTTCACTCGCCAATCTCGTTTCTTAAACGCAGGCACTTTTTTACCGGATCAAAAGCAGATTTAAAGAAAGAAAAGAAAAAAAAAAAAAAGGGAAAAAAAGGGTCGATGATCTCCTCGCCCCACGTTTAACTTTTCTGCAAATAGACGTTATCCAGTCGGTTCAAAGTTCCACGCAGCTCGGGATTTGTCCACCTTTGGAATTTTGACTCCGGTTTACAGCTCGAAGAATTTATGTATCTTAAGCGAAAGTTAACAAGTTTTTTTTAAAATAATTTTTAAAATAATAAATAATTAGGGTGAAAGAAAGAGAGAGAGAGAAAAAAAATGGCGTGTAAGTGATACTTAACAGTCGAGTGGTTTGAAGTGGATCTCGTTTGAATACTTCTCGGCGGCCATGTTGATTACGTAAGTATCGATAATACATGTATAGGGAGCATGGGAAAAAAAATCGTGGCGGATTTGATCAAGTCTCGAAGTTTGCGATTGGTGTCAAAATAAAAGTTGACGGTTGAATAGGTTTTATTGACATCGAACTTGAAGCTTTTAATCAGCTTGTGAGGTGTCGAATAGAAGGAATGTAAAAGTTTGAGCGTTGAGGGGGGATTCGAGGTGTACCTACAATAATTTTACCAGATTAACCTCAACACTTCACTCGCACCTGAATAACATTGTCTAACGATAGGAGGAGAGAGATTAATGTCAGCTGTTTGTTTAAACTTTTTGGAAAGTACAATGAACATTCATAGAAAAATCGGACTGTCTATTTGATTTTACTTATTATAAAGTAAATATTTTTAAATCTTGAAAAGTTAAAAATTATTGCACAGTATTTTCAAACTCTTTATTTTTTAGCTCGCTTCTCTATGCTTCATTAATTCTATGTATTGCCTATGTTGCTCGCGGTTATGTTAGCCTACTACTCTAGTTAAAAGCTAATTTTTAATATAAAAAAATGGTTTAGACTTGTTGATTTTGGTAATATTATTTATTTTATGGCAATATTATTACTCTCAGACCTCGTTTTCTGTCCTAGATAATAATTATTACGTTTTCAAAAAAGAAAAAAAAAAACAAACAGAAAGCAGAAAGCAACGTGAATTGCGGTTAGCAATGGGCTCTCTGTTAAATATTATTAATTAAGCTATTTTAATCGTTTTTATGCTAATACCCACTACTGTACTTAATAATAATGTCGTCCTCGTTTGAAATCTGGAATACTTTTTTTAAGTTCATTTACATCTGTGCAAAATTAAATTCTAAATTCCAAACTTTGACAACATCAGAAGTGGATTTTTTGCAGTTCCTATAATGCTAGTCTCTAATGCGATTTAATTTTACTGGAAACACTAAAATGATATTTATTATAATTTTGTTTATATTAGGTATACAAAATGAACGTTCGGATTGATTTAGGCTAATAATTGTGAAATATTACGAGGGGTCATTAATTCTTAGTTCAAAATTAGTTATTATTGCTTCATTAATCTGTTTGGACAGCTTTATGTATCTGTTTTTAAAAAGTAGAAATACACGTATTTTAATTTTTAATAGCTTTGTCTCTCGTATTTAAACATCTTATAAATAAAATCTAAAATTCACTTACAAGTGTTGTAGTTACAATGCATAAATATTTCAATTTTATGTTTTTGAACTACTGTAATTTAACAAGGGGGTTTGGCGCTACTCGTTTTTCGTTTTATTTGTTGTCATAATGCGTACTAGTAAACAAGTGTTTGCAGCCGTGTGTATTTTTTAATTAAACGTGTCCGCAGTGGGTTCTACGAACTTTATATTGGAAAAACACTTATTAAAAGAAATATTCGAGTTTCCAAAAAAAAAAAAAAAGTATCTTAATAAAGTGGTAACATTCCACTTATTAAAGATTTTTGTCTTATCTACGAACACCAAATATTTTTTAACATTTTTTTATTGTCATTATCAGACGGTTATTTTTGTAAAATACACCTATATACCGGTATTTACACATGGTAGGTTATATTCTACATTTAAAAAATTGAAATGTTTTGATTAGCTTTAGTTAGCGCACACTCGTAAAACGATATCGTTTAAAATTAATCGCATTTTCGTGTTGCTAGTTAATTAAATATTTACGGGGAGGGTTATTTAAATAAAAAATAAAAAGGAGGGCTGGGTATTTTGGATGAAAGAAAATTAAAAAGAAAAAAAAATCCCCGATTATTTGAGTTCATTAATTATTTAGTTAACTAGTTGATAGGTTGGCTGGCGGGCTAACGAGATAATCGTACAGGTGTCTCGTAATTTAACCAGGCCTTTTATAGTAATACCGTAATACTTCACTATGGGGACTTAAAGAGTTGGAGGAGAAGGAGGTGGGGCTGTGACATCTACTAACTTTGGTAAAGGAAAAAAAAAAGAAGTTATTACTCGTTTCCATCTTCCCTCCTTCAACGATTTAATTAAGAAATTTCGTGTGTTTGCGCAATCTCTCTCTCTTTCGCGCACGCGCGCCTGGAAAATCTCCATTTAGATATCTCAGCTGACAACTGTCGCCTTTTTTTCAAAATCGCTAATTAACGAAGCGATTTGCCCAATTTAGTCTTTTTAATCTTTGCGATTTATCTCGAAATTTTTGCTTGCGCTAATTTTCCATCTTTTCGCTGACGTTGCTTAAATAACTTATTTTTTTCTAGAAAAAGGGAGTTTTTTTTCGTGTTTTAAAAAATATATTGTTCCACATTTAATTAAAAACGATGGTGTGCGCGTGCTCTAAAATCGGTGCTCGAGTTTGACTGGAAAGTTAAAGGGGGTGGGTGAGAGGGGAAGTTCATTTAGTGCGGTGTAATTAAGGAGTGTACAGTACATTAGCGCCATATTTAAACTCATTTAGACGGTCATTTCGATTACGGGGGGGGGACTCCGGTTGGAGATGATGAAATGGGCGGGTGGGGGTGGCAAGTCGCGCTTCAAATGGTAGGAAAGACGTAAATGCACGCGCACAAAAGCTATTGTGTCGTCTGCTCGCTATTGTGTTGAAAAGGGTTGATGGTAAAGAGAGAGAAAATAAAGTGGAAATTAAATGGAAAGTGGGGTAAGGAGATGGGGGAAGTGAAGGAAGGGCTGGTTGGCTGGCTGGAAGAGTGAATAAGATGTCGGAAATTGAATATTTTGTTATTTTAATGTTTAGATGACGTACAAAGAGGTCGTGACGTGGCTTAGAAAAGTGCCACTCATAAATAACGGCTCGACTTTCTTCGCTTCTTCCATTTACACAATGGGAAAACTCTTTGTTCTGGAATTCATTTTCTTTAAATTTTGGTCAACTAAGTTCTTACCATATTACTGTATATGGAAATTAACTACATTTTGAAAAGTCAAGGAATTTGATACTGATAAACAAACCTGGAGAGCGGTTTCAGAAACTTACTTACAGTATTATTATTAAGTTAGGATTGGAAATGGAATGTGCAAAAGTCTTCTTTGATGTCTTTGCGGATTCGAGGAGATGACATCTAATATTTATAAATTATTTAGTGACCCGAGTCTTTATATGTTTGGACTTTCTCTACAAATTCTTTAATGATGGGAACTGTAGCAGGAAGTAAATTGAATAACAGGATTAAAACGTAAACCTCGTTAACTGCAGTTATTTTTTATGGTTTTTATTTCAAAGTCTAGAATCAAATTTAAACATTCTGATTTTTGTGGTAAAGGCGATTTAAATACGAAATTATTTACAGTATTTAATTTTTATACCGGTATGTAGATGAAATTTTAAAGTCATAATAAAAACAATTTAATTTTAGTGTAAAAATTAATTAGATAAGCAAAGCTACTAAGAGAAGTTCATTAAACGACGATCACGGTTTGGTTAAGTGCTTAGTGATCTTCATTCAGTGGAATTTTAGCAGCGAGTTTCACGTCATGGAATCGAGAGTTTGATCTTTTAAGGGAGAAAATGTACGGGCACGCAACCAGCATTGCTTCAAACTTTCCGACACAGTTCCGTACTGTACATTTAATTGTATTCCACTCCTCATTCGTCCTTCAATAACGGCTTATGAACATCGTAATCGAAAATACCATTTTTGGTGTCGAAATGTTGGGGGATTGGTTATGGTGATTCCGATGATCGAATAACTGGAATTAATTTAATTTAGCGAGTGCGGTTTATTCGTCGAGATCGAATTTAAAAATCAATTCATAATGCGGTATGTGTGCGGGCGGACGTCATAGTGAGGGATGGAGTCGGATGGGGGGAGGGGATGCTACAGAGAGTGGAGCGAGAGAAAGAGAGAATTTATTAGTAGGAACGAAAAGTGAGAGTGGGGGAAGGAGGGTGGGGATAATATTATTAAAGCTTTTGTGAATGTAAAAAACATGAATAAAAAACTTTTTGACTCGATCAATTTTAATGGAGACATCGAAACGGAAGAGGTTGGTTGGTTGTTTTTTTTTTTAATGAATAGCGTTAGGAGAGACAGAGAATGAGTAAGAAACGTAAGATGATATATTTTTCTCCCCGTCCCCTCGCTTTAATTGAGTTCCATTTTTCGTCGTCGATTTGTAGCGGAAAATGTTAAGAGCGTTTGTATGTATAATAGGATTGTCGTTAACGCAGCGTCGAATGGATGAGTTTGGAGTAAATGTTAGTTTTGCTTACTACCGTACAGTACTTACTGTACAGTACGGGGTACCCCCGTTAAGACTGCGCGTGTGCGTGCGTGGTCGTTGTTGTTAAGGCAAATGCTTTTATTACTGTTGGCATGTGACCGCTGTCGATGACTTTTATTACGCGTATCAAAAACTTAGATGTTTGCGCAGCCTTTTATTACCGTGTTGTGTCATTCGCCTACTATTCATATTTCTGCGTTTATGCGTAACTTTGGAGTTTAATCGACGCTTTGGGTCTCGTTGAGAGGGCGGGGACTAGAAACGTCGGGGGAAATAACACGATTATTTTTCTGTAAAAACTTCATCAAAAAGTCAAGTGTCACGTGACTTGAAAATCTCTTCGCGAATCTTTCAACAACGTTATTCTACCGTATTTTATGACGCCCACCTCCCTCCTCTCCCGTTTTACATTTAAAACACTTGTTTTCGAGCATCCTTCTGGCGACAATTTATGGAAATCTTATGCAGAATATTGGAAACTCAATAAATAGTATTTTGTTGTTTGCATTAGAAAATATAGTATAGTACTGTATTGTGGTTTCTAGAATGCATTTTTGGGCCCTGAGAAAATTGTCGCAAACAATGCCTTGTTTTTTTTTTATCATTAAAAAAAATAATAATAATAAATATTAAATAATTTAATAAATAAAAAAATAGTGCAGACATATTGATAGTTGTACTGTAACTCTAAACATTAACAAAATTGGGCTCACAACATTAACGTTATTTTCCCCAACATTTGAATTGGCTGGAAATACCCCGCAATATTGGCGCTCTTAAGTGAAAAACGCTATTAAGTGAATCGCCAATATTATACTGTTGCCTACTGTAATGCATTTTGGCGGTGATTGACGTGCGTTTTTTTGCGCACAACACTGAGTACAATAATAGAAATAGAGACGCGGATGGAGATTTAAGAGCGCCACTATTGCGAAGTGCCATTAAGCGAAGAGCCGTTATTGCCGGGAATTACTGTATTCCTAATGCGGCCCGAAGTATTTTTTTTTTTTTTTGCATTTTTAATTGGCCGTATCCTAGGCAATCTCTCAAATAATTAAGTCAAAAATTTGATTGAGGGAGTACGAGTGAGTATTTAAATATTTTTTTTGTTGTGAGGGATAAATCCACTTTTCCCTTAACGAGCAAACTTTTTATTTATCTGTTGACGATTTATTTTATTATTTTTTTTTTAAAGAAATTAATTAATTTTTCGCTCTTTAACGTTTTGATTGCAATCGCAGTAAATACTTTATTCGGCTTCTTTAATTAAAAGATGAGCGTTGATAGAGCGAAGCGTAAAGACTGACAGCGTTGATTGCCTCGCGAACGAAATTATTGTCTGAAACTCTCGATTACGATTTTGGTTAACACGATTTCTCACCCTAACAACGCGCGTTACTTTAGTTTTAGTGGTAAATAAACCGCTCGACTTTTAATTAACGCCTAACAGAATGTGCTGGAGAGCGGTTGCGGTGCATTTGAAAGGTCCCCAGTGGCGCAAAGGGCGTTTAGTGGCGGTTTACGAAAAATCTCTTGATTCAAATGATCGTTAAAAAAGTTTCATCAAGGAGGCCGGGGTGAAGTGAGAGATCATACTCATCTTTAGAGGGAAGGAATATTCTCCAAACACGTGGCTTTTTGCTCTCTCTTTTTTTTTTTTATTTTATTATTGTTATTTTTACGATTAGGGCTTTGTTTTATTCGGCATTTTTAATTCAACAAATGCGCAGCGCGTACTCGAGCATGTCTGCCAGATACGCGATAATTTGCGCTTTATGACTTACATTAAGCATTTTTTTTAGACATTAAAATGCCATTTTTTCTCTCATATAAAATATTATGCATTACATTTAGCCATGTTTTTATTTAATTTGACGTTTGAAAATTTCCAAATTACCGGTTGAAATAATAATTGAATTTTTTCGTGTTGGGGCTTCCGGAAACGTTGCGAGATAATTTTTCGAAAGACAATGCATCAACGTTCCCTATCTCTTTGCAGGTTGAGTGATGAGATCGTTTGTTGGGTCAGGAAGAGAGATAATGAAAATTCTTTTCTACCTTTTGGAGATAGAAAGAGAGAGCGCCAATGGGTGGGCGGATGGTGAAGATTAAGGGGCGGAGACACCTGAACGTAGATTCCACACTCTACCACAGTCTTAAGCTAACAAGTTAATAAATAAAATAACTAATTAAAGCGATGGGTAAACATAAAGAAAATGAGAATGTTGTTTGTGGATAGTAGATGGTTTTAAATTTAAATTTTAAATGTACTGAGATTTAAACAATATAAGGACTGTTTGATGGATGGGAAAATATACTACAATCAATAGAATTAATGAGCTCAATAAACATTTCTGATAATAATTAGCTATTTTAAATAATTGTTTTCTAATTAATTTTTTTTTTTAAAAAACCCCAACCATTTAAATAAATAAATGACGGTGTTACTGCAGCTAGAAAAAGTTGAAAGTAGGTTGGGAAAGTAGTTGTTTGTTTGGTTTTGCGTCCCATTCCCAGGTTTCTAGGGACAGTGGGGAATATCCCATATTTTTCAGTTTTCGTAATTTGAAATTGGGATATTGAAGTCGCGCGTCAACGTATTAAACCGGCACGAGACAAACGCGATGAAGCTGTAATGAATGCAACGCATATTGAGTGCTTTTACTGCTTATGTTGAGATCGAAGGAGGATACTTTAAACACAGAATAGAACAGTTAAATGTTTAAAAAAAAAGTCATTAAAGTTTTCCATGTGTCAGAATTTCATACTAATTTATTCGAGTCTTTTTTTTTACATGGTGTATTATATTTTTGCTGTGTACGATGCGCCGACAAAATATTCTCAAAATTGTTTTAAATTATTTTTTTCAAGTTTTGAAAAATATTTTAAAATTCGAAAAATCAACTTAAATTGTGCCGAAACTATTTTTTGGGAAATTGTGGACCATAATAATAATTTTTAAAACAGGAAAAAAAGTACGGTATCGCAGGTGGCAAAGCCGTTTCTCTTTATTAATTTTTTCTTTAAATTTTTTTTTTTTAAAAAACGAGTTTCTAAATTTAAACGAAATTGTTGTTAAAAGAACAATGTATGAAGGATTGTGTGAATTACTTGGATGAATCTTGGCACTTCATTGAACATTATTTTAAAAGATTTAAAGTTATCCGTAGCTTAGTGTATTCGTCTGTAGTCATATTCTTTGTCGGTAGAAAGAACAAGGAATGCCGGATCGGGGAGAAAAAGACGAAAAAAAAATGGTACGTGATTGCGCTGCGTTATTGAGCAAACGGAATTGAAAAGAAACGAAATGGAATTGAAATTAGTGACTCTCTCCTCCACTCCCTCTCACTATTTTCTCTATTGCCCATCTATTAAAATAATTACAACGTATTTTCTCGTCTCCGCGCGTGCGCCGAAACTCAAGTTCGATTCCATTTTATTATTTACGCCACTCTCACTCTCTTTTCTGTTTTTTTTTTCTTTCTTTTACTTCTTTAGGAAATTGATAATGTCACCATTTTTTCCAGACCTTCGTCATCACCCTTTGCCCCTACTTTTTCCTCTACTACCCCCCCCCCCCCCTCTTACTCTCTTTTACGTTATTATACATGGCGCTTTATCGACGCTTTCACGACGACTAACATTAGCGTTTTTCGCATTCTTTTTCCTCATCGTCGCATTTTAACTTTTCTTTTAAAGCTTAAAAGAAAAAGAAAAAAAAAATGAAAACACTATTTTTTTTTAACCGCCCATTCAGTACACACATTTTTAACCTCTCTTCTATGAATATTTAAGTCGATTTTAATTTCAAAAGGGTGAATGTCTTAACATTCCCTTGAATTATTGGCAGAAGTATCCGCGTTCATTAGTACGCGCAATTACCGCTGCGCAGATCTGCAACGTCGATAAATTTACGCGCCATCATTTTTTTAGGAAAACACACTTAAGAGTTTCTTTTTTTTCCCCCGCTTTTTTTTTATTCGTACTTTTATGGTACAACCTCAAATTTGAGCTTTGTTACTGCATGGAAAGCAAAAAAAAAATCATTAAAAAAAATGTTTATTTATTTATTTTTTTCTGTTAAAAATTATTATACAGTATAAATAAAAGTTTTATATCAATAATTGCTTTATTAATTTTGAGAAGAGAAAGTGTTTATATATTTTTTTTTCGTTTAAAATTCTTTTTAAAAATATATTTTGGTACAATAAATTTTTATTAAAGCGAAATAAGAATTTTCAAAGTTAACAAAATAAATTCTGATAAATGATTAAAATAACTTTAAAAAAAATATTTAATGAGCAAGGTTTTAAAATTTCGCTATATAGGCCTGTCTATCATATTTTTATCACAAAGATTTTTTTTGAACCTAAAATAGCTTTCTGCTACACTTTGTTTTCGTTTTTGTCGCTATGAAATTGGTTTGAAATTGGTTTACAGCACAGTGAAACCTGTGATGCGCACATCTTTTTTGGATCTTTCCAAAAATGACGTTGCATTGATAATTTCTTCCTGTAGAAGTTGCGCATTAGTTTGTTGTTTACCACCTCAAAAGGGCAAAAAAGTGTTTTCATAATCGTATGCGAAAATTATTAATTTATTAAGCACGCGTAGTCAAATTCTTCCTATTATCTTTATGATGATTTGAAAAACGGGAATGTGAAATCGGGGTTTGCCTAATATTTTCCGTCTTATGTTTTTGAAGGGAGGGGGGGGGGGGGGTTGGGGAGAATGTTGCATTGTGGATAATTATATTCGCAGCCTCTCATTCCCGTTTTTCATTTGATAACGTAACTTAGTCGTAACGGAGAGCGTAGGCAGAGAAATTCCTCATCCTCTACAACAGTTACGAATTGCCGGGGAAAGAATTTTTATCTAATCAAAAACGAGGCAAGAAAAAACAGCTTAAGTTTACGTGTCTTTTTTTTTTTTTTTTTACTACTGTACTCGACCGATCTCATCTCATTTTGAAGTAAGGTTTTGTCATCTCTCTCCCACCCGCGCATGCATGCTCACTCCCATCGCCACCCCCTCGCTAATTCATTTTGTTTTGGGTAGAAGAAGTGTAATTGTTAATTACATTGTGACTGTGTTCGGATTGCCAACTGCGATCGATCTGAAAAGTCTGACGGAGGGGAGGGGGGGGGGGGGGGCTTGTAGGTGGGTGGCGGAGAGGGAGGAGTGGGAGGGGGGGGGGGAAGAGAAATAGAACCACACTTTACAATTAATTGATTAAATTGAGCGATCTCTACTAATAAACTTAACGACGTGGTTTTCCTGCGTTCGGCGGCGTTACATTGCGCCACTCGTCTGCCGAGCATGCGCATCACCGACCGGATTCTGACTCCATCTGGCCCCAATTTCAAATACTCATCGATCCGTCGTTAAAGTTGATGAATGCAAACCGTATTTGCACATGTGGGCTTTCCTACTTGAAACATTTCACGAAAATTACTCATTTTATTAGCTTTTTTTTTTTGCTTAAACTTTATTACGGTTTCACAAATAAGGGACGTTCGTAAACGAGATATTGGGGATTTACGTGACATTTTTTGCAACGGGAAGTATCGTTAATAAGCTTTAAAAATAATAATAACGATCGAGATAATTTATTATCCCTCGATATACGCGGTTTTCGGTTTGCACGGTTTTTGTTTATTGAAGCTATTTTACAATTTGCTTTTATCAAATTTTTTTGATATCTTTAAAATGTATTATGAAAGTGTTTTAAATTTTTTAATTATAAATCTCTTTTAATAGATATTTAGCAGTTTTTTTGATTCAAAATACTTTCTTAATTTTGCGAATCAATAAACCGTGTATATCTTAGAGAAGTTCGCAACAAGTTAATTTTATTTAAGAAAAATAAAATAAAAAAAAAGATACAGTTTTAGATGTGAAGCGCCATGAAGTGTGTTATATTGATCAACAATGTGTAAAAGAAAAAGCAATTTATTATCGATTAGACTAGAAATTCGAAGCTCTCTTCTGTAACACAGTACCGGGTATATTATGTTAGGTGCCTATTTTTCTTTCGCTGAATTTTTTTCTTTTTTTCTTTTTTTTTTGTTTGGTTTAATATCTCCATTGTTTGCGATTCATTTTCCACTTTATTCGCCAGCGGAGTAGCTCTCACGGAAAAGTGAAGAGCGAAAGAACGCGACGCTAGATGTTTCGGAGCTTTCATAAAGATCAAACTTACTGATTCAACTTTATCTATTTGGTTTAATAACATGAAATGTTGTCAATAACTACGGATGATCGTCATTATAAAGATGGAACGTGATGATGACGACAGCGTTTCTTTCGCGGCGTTCGGGTGACGTCAGATGCTTACTCGGCGTCTATAATAATTCTGGCGTCGTTCTAAAAAGCCAGATAAAAAATGTTCGGATATTTGCTCATTTTCAATCTCCAAGGCGATAGCGGTAGTGCGTTTATAAATGCTTAGAGAATGTTTTGAAGGAAAATAAACTCGAAAAGGCAACTCACTAAATTTCAATGCACTCGTAACAAGCACACTGATTGAACACTGCCTTTCCAGCATTTTAAAAAATCATGTTTTAAAATCACACACAACTCAAAAAAATAATAAAAAAAAAAAAACTTAAGAAAAATTCACTAAAATCCAAAAACAAATCTCGAATTTTTTTTTTTTTTAAATGAATGAAACACATACAAAATTAATTTAATAATAAAATGTTTGAACATAATTTTGTTTTGAAACTATTAAATGAAACATCTTGTACATGGTGTGGCATAAAAGAGTGAGACTGCGGTAATAGAAGTTCGTATAATTTTGTTACAAAGGTTCAAATTAATGCTTGCACCTGCGCACGGTTTGAAGGTGTTGAAATTGATTTGGACCTTTGCAATAAATACAAAATTTTATTGCGACAGTCTCCTTACTGTTTATGCCACACCATGTATAATTCTGGTTGTGTTGTTCTGGATGTTGGAAATTTTCGGTTATTTGAAAGCGTTATAGCTGCCGGCGGTTTTTTTTTTATTCGCATTCTGATAATATCGTGAAATGCAAGCTTTTTTATTTATTTATTTTTTTCTTCCATCTATTTCTATCACAAATGTGAAATGTTTTCGGATAAACATTTTTTTTTTTTTGCCGCTATCAGCGGTGACGCAACCAAGCGTAGAATTTCGTTGCATTTCTCGTCGGAGTTTGGCAGCGTTTTGTCACTGGAAATGGATTGGACCAACACAGCTTTCGTTTTCGTCTCCGCAAACTTTTCATCTCATTTCCGGTTGGAGTTTTATTCTCTGTACTTTTTTCTTTTTAAGGTTTTTTTTCTTTTTTTTATGAAATGCACTATATATTCGTGGGTGGCAACTCTTAATGTAGACAAAATATTATCCCGAGAGTATTTGTGCGTGATTTACAGAAACCCACAATGCATCGCCAAATTTTGAATATCAAGATAATATTGAAGCAAACTCTTATGTACATATTACTTATGTATATATTATTCTATTATTCATTATTTTCTACTTTATTTTTATATATATATTTTTTCCATTTTACGACAACTTTAATACCGGTAGTAGTCAAAATTGAGGATTTTTTTTAGTCTGCTATTAATTTTTGACTTGTATTTTGATTGAGCATTTTTTTTAGCGCTTATTATGATGAGCTTCAATTTTGATGTCGTTCAATCGCTGTTCGGCATACGGTAATTGCGTTAAAAACAGGAAAACATCTTGATGTCGTTTGCTCTAAAAAAAAAAAAAATTGCATACGTAGAGTACATAATAATTTAGCTATCATTTTTATCAGTTTGAAAAAATAATACTTTTTTTTTTGTTGGCGTTGATTAACATTAACTACGATATTATTAAGATGTACATGTATTGTCGTTTGCGATGCACTTACTTTATCATGCGGTTTAAAATGCAGAATTTTTTTTTGCAGAAAAAAGACAATTAATTTAATAAAGATTTTCTTCATATCTTTGCTTATTTATTATTTTTTTTTATTGTTATTTTTGACAAAACTGATTTTTATTTATTGATTTTTAAGTACATGCAATTTTATTAACTTTAAATTTTTGTTCATATAAAAAATATTTTGTATATAAAGCTATAAAAATAAGCTCAGCGTTTTTATCAGTAAAATAAGAAAATGCACTTAGTGAACTACAAAGCTGTTGATGGCCTAAAAATATTTTATTTTTTCTAAGCTCTTATTTCGCATTCCTTAAAAGCAATAATAGCTTTCCTTAAGCCGCGCATTCATTGTTGTTGTTACGAGTCATTTTTCTAACGGCTTTTTAACCCCATTATTATTTTAAGTTTATCTATATCGAACGTTCATCTTCAAAATCCGAATGGGACTATTCGATTTGTAGTGGCCTTGACTAATTACGCGGTATAATAATGATTATTATTTGAGTGCTATCTGCTATCTAGGCCATTCAGATGCCCGGATGCTGCAGTTTCTGCTGATGGAGAGATGAAACCGTTAAGATAACGTAACGCGCTTTAAATCTTTTCTTTAGCACGGGATCGGGATATTGTTCGAGGATTTCCATTCCAAAAACTCTCCCTTTCTCTAAGTACACTTTCTCCCTTTTTTTTAAAAAAGATATTGTCGATGCCATTTTATCCCGTATTTCTTATTCATTATCAGTAAATGCATCACGTTTTATGTCCACGTGCAGAATTGAAAGCGCGCGGGATAAAGCTGCTTTTCTCTACCGGGTCCAACTTACTTTCATTCAAACCGCTTTTATTTCTTCTTAGATAATACACTATGTGCGAGTGCGACTATGTTTCTTTTTCTTGACTTATTTTTTTTTTATCCGTTTCTTTCTTTCTTGTTTCTTTTCTTCTTTTTCCGTTGTTGTTATTATTGTTGATAGCGCCCCCTGCGGCTTATACGCGTTTACCATTAGAATTCCATAGCTTATATCCATCTCTGCGTTTTCTATACGTTTTGAGTAGGACTAGTGCTGGGTTTTTCTATGGTTGGCCGAGGGACTTTTGACTCGATAGCGTCATGTAACAGTGGCGACGCCATGTTAGGTCACGCACCGCGCTCTTTCTCCGTCCTCTGCTTTTATCCCTCACGTCTTACGTTGGCCGTACATACAAATAGCGTATTGTGTAGGCGTGGAGGACGGATAACCCGTCGGCTATTTTATGATGGACATTTCGATATAGGTCGTTTACGCGAGGCTGTGGAGTGGGTGAGAAGGGGGTGGAAAAGTCATTTGCAGCCCATTCGCGTGTAAAGATGGAGATTGCGCACATGGTACCGTAGACACGCGGGATAAGGCAGGAAACGAAAGGGAAAGGAAGGGTCACACTATTTCCCTCCCCAGCTTTTTTTCTTACATCTTTTGATCAAATTGTAGTTGCATTTGGGAAGAGGGAGATAGGGGGGACAAGGGGAAAATAAAGAGAGAGAGAAGAGATGTTGGGATTTCTTATTTAAAGAACAAGATGCTGTATGTTTGGGGTGTAAAACGTTTTTCAAAAACGTTTGGGTGGGTGGGGAAAGATGTTAAGGAAAAGACGATCGATAGGAGTTGACTTTTGTGGCGATGGATGAGAGGGAGAGGGGTGTAAGGAATGGGGGTTGAGCAAAGGGAATATCCAATTTTGAAACGGGTTGATTTCTGGATATTATTAGCGAAATCCCGATTTTTCATTTTTTTAATGTATGAAAACTTAAAATATTTC
This sequence comes from Polydesmus complanatus, assembly GCA_034692225.1. Lineage (NCBI taxonomy): Eukaryota > Metazoa > Arthropoda > Diplopoda > Polydesmida > Polydesmidae > Polydesmus > Polydesmus complanatus. The sequence goes on from JAQGAZ010001419.1 coordinate 16,430, forward strand.
GAAAAATTTAAGATAACAATTTACTTTTTTAAGTTCATCATATTACGAAATCAAATGGGTTAATTTAAAGACTTTTTTGTGACTAGATATCTAAATTATTATTTTTTGAACGTAATGAAAAGTTTGTGATAACCAAAAAATAGTTTCTCATTTTTTCCTCTGTATTGACTGGTTATTCTGAACTTGCACGAACTTGTTTTATATAGTACAGTATTAATGGAAACTAGGAAGTTAAAATAGCTTCCAAAAATATTGCTTTCAATAATATTTTATAAATTTTATTTGACAATTTAATAAAGTTTTAAATTAAATTATATAATTATACTGTATAAAAAACCATTGACATATCTGAAAAACATAAAAATTGCATTTGTTTTGAAAGAAAATGTCATTGGTAATGTAAAATCGAGGTTTCACCATATCAATACTTATCCACTGCCTATCTATGCACTTTGAAAAGGGATTGAGGGGGAGGGTGAATGGTGGGAGAGTTGAGAATGGGAGGGAGTGTGAAATATCCGTAGTTTTTAAAATATATATAAAAAAAATCAATCTACTCGATTCCATAACTTTGTCTCCATCTCTATATATCTTATTTCAAGTCTACGTAGATATAAAGTGTCCGTATATGTTAACTTCTCCTCCCCCTCCCTCCCACACTCACACCCTTTTCGGTACATTGTGTTAGAGGCTGCGGTTCGTGTTGTCTGCAGTCACAAAGTGATTTATATACTTGGTGACATTCACGCGTACCGGTATGAAAACATTGAAACGAACTGCTATTTGCTGTTTTTGCTATCGATCGATTCATCACCGACCTCTGTGAAGTTTCCGAGACAAAAGCTGAATTTTTTTTTGGGGGGGGGAAAAAAGAAAAATTTCTAGTCGAATACCGTTAGTTTTAAGAGATCCGGTATGGTACCGTAACAGGCTGTGACTTTATAAGGAAGAAAAAAAAATTTTTCCTAAAAGCAATAGAATATTGAACGATGTTTTTCAATGTAAAGTTGACGGAAAATCGAATATTTTTGAATTTTTTATTTATATTTTTTTTTTATCTGCGGCTTTGCACGAGAGGATTTACGAAATTAAAATGTTGGTGACATATAAAGAATAAAAAAATATATATACTGAATAAATTCCAATAACGGTTTTGAATGACAGCGCTTCCTGAAATACGTATAAATACAACTGAAGTGAAGAAAAATGTTTAAACTATTTCTACAAATTTTTGATTTTTTTATTTTTTTGGCCCCCAAAAAGTTTGTTTAAAAAAAAAAACTGGTGGAAGAACTTTGATTTAGCTACAAGATTTTGTGTTTCTTTTTTATTATAGAGGATGTTGCAATTCAATATATTTTTTTAAAAAAAAAAATGTTTAAAAAAATTGATAAAACTTGAAATTCTTACATTTTATTACTTAATTTAGAAAAATATATTTTAAATTCCGGTTACACGATTATATAAATTTTTATTTCATCTTTTTGAAATCACGAACGCATCTTCATTCATAATTTAAAATAATTGAAAAAAATATTTTAAATTATTAATATAACTATACATTATGCACAATATTTTTTTCATGTAACATTATATATTTTTATGACTTTTTTCCTCTTCTCAATACTTTAAACTCGATATTTTCTTCGTTTTACAACTTGTATAAATTGTTAACTCGAATAGTAGTCCTCCGAGGAACCACATTCGTCCATTTCGAGTGGTTTGGGTCTCTTTACGATTATTTCGTTTCTCGACAAGTGCATGCGTACATTCGCTCCCTGCATGATTTTTTTTTTCCCCCTTTGCTACTTTTTTTTTTTTTTAAAGTTTTGTTCGACGTTGCCATTTGCGGTTGACGTTATGAATATATCAATTTTAAGTGCATCTCTCTGTATGTGAATAAAACACGAGCGTCGACTGGCGGCGAAATAAAGGCGCGTGCAGGGTGAATTATGCTGAAACGCGCTACGAGATGAAATATACTGTTTGCGCATTCCATTTTCGCTCTGTTCCACGCGGCCGACTTCGTAAAAAACAACTTTATTCAGCGCGTAATTGATAAGCATAATTTTAACTCGCTAAGCTACTTGAATACTAAGAAGGGAATGGTGGTGTACAACAGTACAGTAGTTTTGATTGACTGGAATGGATCACTTGCCCACCGGCTTTCCATTTACTCCTACTGTATGCCAGTTAATTGCCTAGGTGCTTAACCTCGTTTTTCAACTTAAAAGCTATGACTTTCTTTCCATTTGCATCTTTATTAAAAGCTATTTTACCGCTTAGTTCGAGCGAATTTTTTTTTTATTTTTTATTATTGTTACTGAGTAAACCGTTTTATAATTATTATTATTTGTAACAAGAAGAAAGCGGCGAAACTTCAAGCTGGATGGAAAAATAAAATTTTTATCGAAAACTTCTTTGCAATGAAATAATTTAAAAGTGGTTCATTTAAATATCAGCTTTTTTTTTTTCACTTTCTTTAATTAAAAAAAAATTTTAATGTAGAATGTTGAACCGTGTTTCTGTTACCTAGAATTTGTTAACGCATGCAAATTAATTTACTCGCTTCGGTTTTCGTACCACATGTAGCCTACAGTATTTTACTCCAGACAATGTTAAGCGCGGTATTCTTTTAATTGTTTTTATTGAGATGTTGTTTCGAGTTGTAAGTTATGGGCGGAAAAAATTTGATAAAATAATTGTCCACAATGAAAAAATTAAAAACTAATACCGTACCAATTAATTAAAAAATTCAATTAAATGTAATGATTTCAACAAAATCATTCATTTTTTTTATTACTGTATTTGAAAATGTATTTTTAACATATTTTTTATGATTTCTAAAAGTTTAGGACATTTTATTAATTTTGCTGCTTTGGCATTTAGAGTACCAATTATTGAAAGTTATTTCGATGTTATTCGAATTAACTCTTTAAAATAACTCTTTAAAAATTGAATAAGGGAATTTTAAAAAAAAGCGTTATACCGGTACGTGTACAGTACATGTACTTGATAAAAAAAGAGAGAAATTTATTTGTTTTTTAAAGTAAACAGCGACGTCTTTAAAGCTCAACGTTAACATGCAAAAGGTTATGTTTTTATGTAATCTTTTTGTGCATTTACAAAATGTTTTGGCAAATGTAGTACCGAGGGAAAAATTGCTAGATTAGCAAATTGAATGGAATATGAAAGACTTACACGTGCTAAAAGTTGGAGGAACAAGTTTATCGGCTGTCTCATCTTGACGTGACAGGGCTCCCCCACCCACCGTCTTCTCCTTGCCTAATCTGACAGGGGAAAACATTCTCCTTCGAGATACCAATTCAATGAATATATTTAGGGTGTTTAAGTTAGGTTAGGGAGGTATATCCATGAGGTTTTTAGATGATGGAGGATAATATGAAGGCGAATGAATAGTAACGATAGCATCATTCTCTCTCTCTCTCCTTTCTCCAATTTCTTTATCTCTTGTGCTCCGTTGCTCGTGCCAACGCGTGCATCGCTTATGTAAGCGTAGGAGGGGGGGGGGGGGAGCCCGCATGCGTGTGTATGTGTGTGGTCCTCCGACCGTGAAATGACCACGCGTTCCTGCAACATTCATCATCAAAGCATAAGAATGCATCACGCAACATAGCAGTGTATTTATTTACGAGATATTTAAGGTCTCCGTCTGACACTTTCCCCCTACATTTTTTTTCTTCTTATTTCTTTCTCTTCGTTTCGTAGATGGATTCGCTAATATAATTTCATATGGGTTTGGTGAAATACATGTACAAGCAATTTGATTGATTCGAACATTGTTTGCTCAGTCTGGGCAAACGTCTCCAGACGCTTAGGATTTGTTGCGAGGCAGCTTGACTGATGAAGAAATTCGTTTTGCTAGAAGTCTTTTAAAAAATCTAGAAAAAAAACTTTATTTTAAACATTATTTTTCTTTAATACGGTAACTGTAATACGGCATAATTTTATCATTACTAGTATCGTTAAAACTGTAACTGTGACGTACGGCATAAGAAATTGAAGGCTGAGCTTTCTTTGAAATCTTATTTTTTTAATTGCCGAATAATGATTACACTGTACTTATAAAATGGCCTCTACATTTTTTTTTAAAATAAAAATTAAATGAAATAAAAATTTGTCTTTGCATTGAGCCCCTAGCCCTGCTACAACTTAAAACTAGGGCTCATAATTACTTTATTTATTATTACTGCACGAATAGTGAGAATTCTGTTCGCGCATCTTTAAAGCAAACAAAACTAACATGTATTTTTCCAATTCTGATGTTGCCTAACATTTTTCTTTTTCAATCCTTTTATCTGCTTTCACCATCATTGATCATCTTCTTCTTCGAAAACGCGCGCGCAAAGTTTATTTTTCGGATTAGCAGAATCGCGTTTCTCCTCTCTTCATTTGCTATCGATTCTTCGTGCCAAAGACATTTTACCACCCGCTACAATAATAATAATGAAAAATATTTTTGCCTTGTCAAAATTATTATGATGCTATTTTTGCCGCCTGTTTATTGAATGCTACGGTGCGTATTTTAGGACCCCCGAACGAAAGAGCAGACCGCTTTTTCTTTCGACTAAAAGTGTTAAAATTCTTTTTCCCTTGTTGCCAAAGTCATAAAAAGTAAGCCTGGTAAATATCCAGCTGTGTTCTCAGGTAATAAATGTATAGTCGTTTTGGTAGCGTATGCTGCGATCATAACCGTCTTAATTTAATCCCGTCATATATCACCGCTAGTGGCGCTGGATGGTAGCGATGCAATTGCAGGCGAATGAGAGGAGGAGGAGGAAGAGAACTCCCTACTCACTTCTTAGCCTTAAAAAAAAAAAAAAAGACGTCTTTATCATCTCCAGACGACTGTCGGCTTACCAACACCTTCTCCATCCTACTTAAGCCTTATGATGCTCACTTAATACGAATTTCCGGAATCCCATAGGCCCTTTCCTACACTCTGTTTACGCACTTGTCCTATAACTAAGTAAAAGTCCTCGTTTCACTTTGCCAATTTATGGATAGCTCTCTTTTTCTTGCTGTTTTTCAGTACTTTTACTTAAGCTTTTCCTTTAAAATTTATATTGGGAAATTCTTTCAAATTTTTAATTGATTTGACTTGACATGTGAAAAACTACGAACATGTTTAGAGTATTTCAAAATTGAGGTGTTCTTTTTAAATTTTTTTTATGTTATTCGCCAAAAATATGAGTAAAATATTTGCCATGTCGTAATTGAAGTATGGAATTTTTGAATTTTTTTTTTTGTTTACTCAAGATATAGTAATTTAATATTCCGTAGTTGTTATGCTTAATTTTATTATTTTTTTAAACAAAAAGAGTTTTGCTAAGTATTGTACTGGTAATTTAAAACTGATAAATTTTTAAAGTTTTTATAGTTCTGAAAAAGAAAAAACAAACTTTCTCATTTTTTTAAGGAGCTCGTTAAATTTTATTTTATATTCTGTCAATTAATTATGATATAGCCAAAGCATTGAAGCATGTTTTACGGTTTTATTCTAGCAATTATAATTAATTTTTTTTATATTAAATTTAAAATTAACTTTTTTAAATAAACTTTTGAAGTATAAATTTCATTTAAATTATTACGAAACATTATTTTTTTTAAAAAAAAAAAACTAAAAGTATACATCCATAAACATTTAATTTTTATGCAGATTTTATATGCTGTACATGTACATGAACCGGTACTTATTACGGTAGGATATTTATACACTGAAAATAAATTTGCACATGTTTTGCATACTGTATTAAATTAAAGATAAACATTATTTTAGTACCGGAAAACAAAAATCTTTTTTTTTTTATTAATTTTTGGTAATTAATTTCTTTCGTAATTAGCCCGGAAAACAGATTATTTTATTTTTTGTAATACAGAAATTATTATTTTGCTATTCAAATTTTTTGTTCGTCGTGATAATTCAATTTAAAAAAAATAAAGCGCCGATTTTTTTTTATTACCGGTACGGTTTTTATTGATCGTTGTTTCATTTCTTGGCAATCAATAATCTTTCTTGTTCGCGGAATAAACTTTCTTAGTGATTTATAACGTTAAATATTAAACGTTTCTCGAGCTACTTAAGAAAATCTCTCTTCATTAAAAATTATGAAGTGGATTTTGTTATTTATTTATTTTTTCTTTCCGAAAAAATAATGGAAGATTTGCGCTTTGACTCATGAAACCAATTCTCTCTTACACTGGATAGACAAAAATCATTGCTTCAATTAAAATGACCGTTAGAGAAGAACCGTAAAATCGACCACACTCGTGGAAGAGCACAGGTATCGTACGTGGGGTTTCGACGGTAGTGAAATTGTACGTAAGCTTTGTCGTGGATTTTATTTGGGTTTAAGCGGGATTAGAATAAATTTATAGGCGTTTTAACCGCTCGATGAGACTAACTATCCTTAGTGAAAAGTGGTGTTGACGTTTATACGACTCACTCAGGAACGGTGAGAGGTATTAAAACGGATAAGGGGGTGGGTTGAATCTGGGCTCTCTCATTTGCATTCGGCGGCATCAGGCGTGACGGTGCTTTCTACTCTTAAATACGGACTATAAATAACCGACATTTCAGTTATCCGGACTCACGAACTTATTCGGAAAAATGGCTAAATAAAATGCAACTCATTAAAGATGAAATATCTTTATTTATAAAAAAAAATTATAAAATGATATTACATGTACGTTCAAAGATTATACTGTATTTAAGTCGGCATCTTTGGAGACGTTTAATATTTTCTTCAAACGATCGATCGATTATCCGGATTATTGCAATCGGTTAGTCAATCCGGATAGCTAACGATGATATTTATATCACCCTCGTGTGTTTTCTCGTGTTTAACGCGGGGGCAATAAGTGACAGGTTTGGTGGGTGAATGAGGCGGAAGATTTAAAGGAGAGGATGAAGGAAGATACCGCATAAGCAGTCGAGATTTAATCCGGGAGGATTTAAGGATGCTACATCGGCGGTGCGTATCAACGCCATTCTCATCTGTTTTAGTCATTGTTAAATCTCAGGCAATTTTTTTTTCTTCTTCTTCTTCTTCTTATGCCATTCTTTTTAAAAAGTTAAGAAAAAGAAGAAAAAAAACCCAACTCAAATCTGTCGTTCTGGATTCTTTTCTTCATCATTCAAAAGTGTTCGATGTAGTGCGAGTTTGACGGTAGTCTCGCTGATTTCCGTTCTTCTCTCCGCAAATGAGCTTAGACGTATCCGGATGTAAAGCGCGCTTTTTCTCTTTTACAAAGCTCGAGTGGGTGGTGGTGGGGTAAAAGATTTTCGGTGGTGATCAATGGGAGTCGTGATTGGCATCCCTTAAAACTACTTACTTCTATATCCGGATTTATAGCGGCCATCAACTGCGAATCGGCAAACATTTGGCCATCGCCTGACGTCGTGCGTAGAATAACTATACGCCTTACTACATCCTGTCAAAAAGATGTTGCCAGATGTTTGGGCTTTATTTTCCTATATAAATCTCGGTCGAAGTTATTTTTCTTTCTTTCTTTTTATTTTTATTAATTAAGGCAAAGGCAATACAGCATTTTTATTTCATATTTTCTCTATAATCAGAAATAAAACAGCTTCAAATAAAATGGGAAACGTTGGATGCGTACGGAAGTTATTCGATTTATGGTAATGATATAGGGAAGAAAATTAATGTGGTGCCCATATAGTGTGACCAGCATTTCCTGTTTTTTTTTTTTTGGTTTTTATCGTTTGTTATGGTCTGCTTCACTAACGACATAACGAAACTTATCTTCAGTAACACATGCCAATTTTTTTAAGAAACTTTTATTGTTTAACATTGAAGATAAAATACAAATTTCAAGAATCAAGATGGGTAAAGTCTGAAAGGGTAGAGCAGAATTAACTTTATTTTTTCGTTTCTAGAAAAAACGGTATAAACTACGGTATGAGTTATTAATTTATATAATGACGTATCCGACAAAATAATGTTATTCCTTGTAAATCTATTGATTTTTTTTTTTTATTTGTAAAAGAATTAACAATTTAATTATTTTGTTTGAGGCGAAAATTAACTTTTTTTTTTTAATAATTTACAAATAAAAAATAAAAAAAGAGTTTAAAAACATGTTTTATTGCAGTGCTGTTGCGATAAGGGGTTACTGGTGTTTAGATAATTATTTTGAAAGGTTAGATTATACAAATTTTGTGGTCAAATCTTTATCGGTGAACCCAGTGGAACATTTTTAAAAATATAGAAAAAAATAAAATAAATAAATTTGGCTGTCGTATAACTTCAATATTTTTTTATTATAAAAAACCTCGACAAATCAAAAACCTCTATAATTCGAATATTTAGTTTGCTCATTGTAAATACATGTAATTCGGTTTAGGCTAACAAATAATTATTATTACCTGGTATGTAGGCTGCAAAGTACTGCACATGTATTGTAATTCGAAGTTTTTAGATGATTGAACCTTGATATCAACTGAACCTCTATAAATTGAGGTGAAACATTGCGTCATTTTAGCTTTTGAATTTGCCCATGTGCTAAGTCACGTGAACAAGTTTAAGTTAGTGATTCACACCGGGTAACTGCAGTGCAGCAGTGGTTTCTGCCTTGTTTCTCAGAAACCACTAGTCATTGACTATTTCCGTCAAGTGGTATGATGCATGGGTCAGTAGTTTGCAGCAAATCAAAACAACCAACGTTTTTTTTTTAAGAATAAAAATCTCTTTAAAAGTACAGTACAATAAGAAACTTATTGGAGACATTATTTTTAAAAAATGATAATTGGTATTAAAAAATATTTTGACAAGAAGAACGTTGAATTTGGAAATATAACGATATTTTTCAAATGGTGATTAATTCGAGTTGAACTTAATATATGTACAGTGCAATCATTTGCATGCAAGTCGAGGAGAAAAACTTGCATTAATTCCAAGTTGTGAAGTTTACAAATTATTATTATCGGTAGGTATTTACATTCCGTTGTTTGTGATGTCGAGTCGCGTTTGTTTGCTTATTCGAATGCGCGACGCAATTTGTCCGTAGGTAAAAGCGTCGGAATGCTCTGTTTCCGTTATTCTGGTCACGTCATCCGAATGCTAAGGCGCGGGTGGGACACATCGCTCCTATCTTTATGGTAATGACGCTATTTTCCAACGCGCCGTATATTCCCCCCTCCCCCAGCTACTATCTCCGCTCTGACACCGCCATCCATCACTCTTGACAAGTGGAGCGAGGAAGACCAAAATAATTAATCCTTTCGAATTACGTATAAATCGCAGTCTAAGTGGAACGCAGCATCTCATTGATGGGATAACCTATTTCCCCTTTTCATTCCATACTTGTTTTCCGAACACTTTTCATCTCTCTATTGTTTTTTCAGCTGTACAGTATTTTTTTCTTCTTCTTCTTTTCTGTCCCGACTTTGTTGTTGATCATGTACATCAAATCAAATTTTTGACTACTTTGTTATCGAGTCTTGTTAAACGGATGGGAACGGTGAATAATTTGGTATATTAAGGGAATAACCTCGTCCCTTTACATCTGTCAACGGCAAATTCTTTAGTATCGTACGCATAAGGAGACACACTTTTAAATCTTTTACAGGATGACACAAGAAATTGCTTTTTTTTTCTCTTCTTAGACTATAAACACTGCGCGTGATTTACAAGCACGTTTTTGTTAAAAATACTGTACTTACATTGTTTATTTTTTTTATTAAGAACTTTTTACTTTTGAATAAGAAATGTAATGTTTTATTTACTTTTACGAAGAAAATGTAAATGTTTGCATAAGTTTGCTTAAGGTGAATTATGCATATGGTACGACGAATCAAAATAAATTTTCATGGAATAAATTTATTTAGCGCCGGTAAAATCGAGATTTAAATGAGATTTCCATGTACTTGTTTTTAAGAAAATTTACCCGTCGTAATGAGTTACTGGATAATTTTTACTTCTGGGAAATGTAGCACTTTTAAAATGATTTAACTACAGCACTATGTTACGGGAACGAGTTAATTTTTCATTTTGGGTTTTGACGTGGATTAAAACAAATTTTTTTTAAAGTATGTATAAATAAATCGTAAGCTTTGAAAACTTAATTTTTGCCATTACCGTATTTTTTTTTTTTTTTAAGTTACATTAAAAAGAAAAGGCAGAAAGTTCTTGAGATGAAATTTGAGGTGGATCAAAAAAAAAAAAAATGATTTGTTTTAACAAAATCTCGTAGCCATACAGTGTATTTCTTGATTGTGAAAGACGAATTACTTTCGTTTTAACCGGTTTTTACTGAAACATTGACCTCTTTAACTAGTTTCGGAATTTAATTTTTACCCTCTACCTCATTTGAATTTATTTGCGCGGAGAATGTGGATTTATTTGACTCCAAACTTTACGCAATAACTAATATTTCGTCTTAAAAATAAAAATTGCACGACCAGAAATGAAATTTCGTTTTAAACCGAAATCTTTACCTTTATGAAACCAACGTACAAAATTTTATGTCGTTGGGTTATTTCTTCAAGTTATTATATTGTTTACGATATCGGGAAAACTGTTGCAAAATTTTTATTATAATGTTTTATAACCACGTTTTCCTGGAACTTTTTAGGGCTTATCGAATACTCCATAACTTTGAATTAATTGTCATCCATAATAATTACGCGCTCGCGTGCTTTACCTTAATTCACGTGTTTGATGTTTTTTTTTTATTGCAGGTGCATCTCTACTTCTCCTCTTTATCGGAAGACAAAATACCCTACGTAAATAGTATGGGCGAAAAGTACCGGATTAAACAGCTGTTGCAGCAACTGCCCCCTCACGACAGCGAAGTGCGCTATTGCAACGGACTGAGCGAGGAAGAAAAGAAGGAATTACGGCTGTTCAGTGCCCAGAGGAAAAGGGAAGCTTTGGGCCGAGGAAGTGTGAAACAATTACCCACCAATCCAAACAACACTAGCTTGGCATGCGAGAGCGTAAGTGTCATGAATAATGACTCACTTTAAGTACTTTTTATGTCCGTGCCTAATGAGCAATAACCTCAAAATAAACACAATTAATTGATTCCACTTTGGGGAAAACGCTTAAGTTTGTTTTAGGTCCTCGTGGGGGTGGGCCGGGGTAACTTTGTTGGGGCTACGGTTACGACTCTTCAAATCCTCCGCTGCTCTTCCACGTTTACTCTTCCCTTTGCTTGATTGATGAAAGTAATTGATCACAGGTCATTGAGAACAAAATCTACCGTATTTCTTTTAAGGTTCGGGGTTTTCCCCCTCTTGTTGCGTGTGTGTGTGTGTGCACTGTGCAGTAGTAAACGTTATATGAAAATTGGTTTTGGTCTCTTAAGATAATACGAGTACAGTACAGTATATCCATTCTTTACTGTTTCAACGCTGATTTTTTTTCTTCCGATGAATACCGTAATAAAAGAAGCGAGAAAAAATGGTACAATTCAACTTTTAATCATATTTCTTAGCATTTCTATATACCGATGCTCCCTTCCCCACTGTTATTTTTTTTGAACTTTTGTTAACTCAAAAGAAACTTTTGACGAGTTTATAGTATTTTATTCAGTTACCTTTATGCAATCATATTTTGAACTACTTTTTCTATTATTTATTGCCGACTATTTTTATTCAAACTGGGCTTGAAATCGGCTTTTTTTTATTGTGTGTGGGGGGAGGGGGGGAAGGAGATGATTTCCTGTTTTAGATATTTTTTGAATAATGAAAAGGATTCGAAGTTAGACAAGCTATTGAATTGTGGATCCATGAAAAGCATCTATTGTTTATTATTTTTCATGGAGTTTTTATATTAGTGGACGCCGCCAGTTACTTTACTATTTCTTTCTATATTCAGAATATGTCTTTTTTTTATATATAATATTATATTATATTTGACATCGTGTCATTAAAAATAGAAATATATTTCCTCAGGGAAATTCAACTTTTTATCACGAGCAACTTCCATCTTATAATGATTTGATATGTATATGTATTCGATTTTCTTGAAAAGCAGACGATCAAACAAGAAGATGACGGCTTGTATGAAAAACGTAAATCGGTAATAGCGTCCCTTCTTTTTGGGTATACGAGTACATGTATATATATTTTTTTAGCACGAATTTCAAATAAAGCTTTGACGTGACAACGTCGGATTTTCTCATTTTTCTCCCCATTCCATTTTCTCCGCCGTCCATTTTTTTTTTTATTATTTATTTATTTATTTTTGCCAAAAAATATATACATGTACCGGTATACACTACTGTATATAGTAGCCCCTATGACAACGTACATAATGCGGAGGAAGAGCGTGATTGAAAATGGCTAACGTTTTCTTTTCAATACGTGCTAGCACTTATATCGCGATTTATTCCACACATTTCGGTTCATAAAAAACGATTCAGTTAGGAAGACGCAAGAAAAAAAATATTTTCCTAAACCCACCCCAACCAGCCAGTCAAACAGCCCCTTTTCGTTCTCGAAATTGGCATATGTTGCGCGAAGAATATTTTCAATTTTAAGCCCAGTAGTGGCGTCGTTGTAGTTAGGCAACGAAGAAAAGGAGAAGCGAAAAAAAAAATATATATATATACATGGAATAAAAATAAAAGAATAAACGGATAGAAATGTTTTCCGGGGATTTGTTTTTTTATAAAGTAAGTTATGGGCACATTTTAACTGCATTAGTATCGATTTTTATCGATTTTTTAACACAGGGTTGACTGTAAAAGAAGAAGAAAAAAACTTGGGTTCCCTATCACCCTTTCTATCCCCGCACTCTACCACCCTCCTCCTGTATGATGCATTATCCCGTGTTTGATCGTAAAACAAGACGAAAGAACACATTGGAGTTGAGATAAGAAGCGATTTGAAGTTATCGTCGAGGCCTGTCTACACGTACACAAAAGCATCTTGATGGGCTGCGAATGCCGACAAATCATTCTTTGTATTTATCTACTTTCCGAGAATTTGCAGCGATTTTACTCGTACATATTACGAGCATTTGAATATTTTAGCATCAATTTACCCACTCAAGCGCATTATTTTTATTTTTTAAAGTTAAAATGATGTTGGCAGAAATTATCGAAATATTAAAAGTAAAGTGTTCAGGTTTAACGGATGATAAAACTAGGCAAATCAGACAAAGGATTTCAAATATAGTACAGTATCTATTTACTTTTTATTTTAATAAGAAAGAAGTATAATATTTAAATTTTTTTTAATAATACTGTACTTTATATTTTACCGTTTCTTCCTTTTGAGCAACTTACAAAAAATTGTGTAAGTAGGGCGCCCAAATAAACATTTGCACATGGATGTGTATTTAAATTACGGTACAAGAAGAGAAGCAAAGGAAGTTTGCTTATCTTGTACTTTTCAAAATACAGTAGTAGCTTGAGTTATCTCTTATTTTATTTTATTAAAATACAATATGTAGCCTACATACTGCATGTCTCAAAAGTATTTGTGATAAGGAGAATGGCCTCAGAACAAGGGGGCCGTCCATAAACTACGTATCCAAGTTGGGGGGGGGGGGGGGGGGGGGGGGTTTG
>JAQGAZ010001420.1:0-29984 GCA_034692225.1 Polydesmus complanatus
CCCCCCCCCATCGGAAATGACTTACTGTATGGATAATAATAATTTTTCATTTGAAATGGTCCGAGTTTGAAAATTGAAGTAATTTAAGTTAATTAAAAGCTGGGCGATTACCATATCCAATTAGTAAATTTTTAACGCGTGTTGGGTGAGGTTGATTCTTACCGGAAGTCAGCCATTCCAAAATAACTTTTTTGAGAAACTGAATATTTAATCATTCCATTTACACGGTGCCTGTGCATATCGATCGTGCTCCGTCTGTTTTCGTCAAGGACGGTGTTAACGTGTAACTCAAACTTCTTCATTATTCATTAATCTTCTTCCTTCTTTTTTTTTTCTTTCTTTTGAGCTTTATTGAAGGTGCGCACTCAATCTTTTTTTTTTTTACACCTTTAAAAAATTTTTTTTTATGGAATCATCTTGTATAGAATTTTAATTAGGGCTACGAATTTATCTTCATTAGCTGAAAAGCTTTAAATATATTTTCTAAATTAACACACAGGATGCGCTATTTTACCTTCACCTCTCCCGGATGAAATTGTACGATAGAAATTGTACGCAGCAGCAAATATATGTACAGTATATTAGAATTTTATTTGGAAATTTTGATGTTGGAACGGTCGATTTACAGTTACAAGCGATAATGTCGAATCCGAATTTGACAACTTTTATGACTCTCTCGAGATATAAAAGCGTGATTAAATAGGAAACGGTAAACTCATTTATCAAATTGTGACAGTTTTATGAGTAGTATCCAACGAAAAACTCTCATCAAAGTTTAAATTCGACGTGGTTGGTTGGTGGCGCAGCTGTTGTCAGACCGATGGAGCTAGTATTTTGGAGGAAATCAACTAGCTGCCATACGCTCTCTCTCGTTTTACGACGGTCAGTTCCGCTTCTCACTCAGCTGTTTATTTTTATTTTATATTTAATTTAAAAATTTGAGACGAGTATACTTTTGTCAGACATCTCGCCGGGAATCATCATTTAGGAATTTTTTTTTTTTACAATAACAAAAAAATCAATAACGGAAGCAGTTTACTGTTATTACGCATTCAGTATTGCACGAAATTGTCGTTTAATATTATGATACGAATTGCATTTTATAAATACGTGTAGCCTATGGTACTATACTTATTTTTTTTTTCAAGTACGAGAAATGTGAGGCGGAACGTAAAGTCGTATCATGTAGGCCTAAAATTACTGCAACACGAATAAACCGCAATACTGTAATACCGAAATGAGCATTGAATTTCAATACTCTATTTGGAGAAACAAATTATTTTAGTCATTAATTTTTGTATTAACAAACTTTTTTTTTTTAATCATCAATTTTTGTATTAATAAATTTTTATAATTAATTTTATTCTTAGATGAACGATATTGAATTCGTATTTATTTATCTGGAGTACCGTAAGTTTAGATTACGAGTGTATTATTTTTTTCAAATGCAGCTCGGGGGGAATTGTATTGGTTATCATGAGATCGAGAAGGGGGGGAAAAATAATTAAATTTGCAATTAAAACTCACGAAAGATTTGCCGAGATATTGAAGCACCGTAAAACTTGGATTTTGAGACTCACTTTCTACATTGTTTTAAGATATCTTGAGGTTTTTTTTATCCACGCTATAAGCGCCACTGCATTTGTTTTTTCGCGAGAATTCGGCATTTAAATTTGACCATTTTTTTTTTTTTTTTTTTTGGAACTCACTTTATGACGCTGCAGTATGAAAGACTGCATTCTGATGCTGCATTAAGGCGAAACTTTTTTTTTTACTGTGCAAATAAACATGGTAATAGAGTTTCAAGTGTGGTTTTTTTTTATTATTATTATTTTTCAATTTCGAAAGTTAAGGATGTACATGTATCTTAAAATTCAAGTTTTACGTTAGGTTTTATACTAAAACTGTTTAAATTGTTTAAGGTTCTAAAAATAGTTTTTTTTTTTATTACCGTAGGTGTTCCACAAATTTTGATAACAGCGAACTAATAGTTTTAAATGTTAGAGGTCACTCGAATGATTTATACCGGGTACTCTACTGTATATTCGCATCTCAAACTCACAACGAGCATTTTTAATGCGCTTGAGCTTGCTTTTAGCACAGGTTTGTCAAATACAATTATTATGGATTTTATGTAGGGGGGCGGGAAGCAGCCAGCAACTTTAGAATCATTTATTATGGCAGCAGTTTTAAGTTAGTGGATCATTTTTCGCGGTAAATTTATTTTACTATCTCTTTTATCCGCGGCGATAATTTTATAGTGACCTTTTCCATCAATTTTTTTTTCTCCTCGTATCTCCACGAAGCGTCGTTTTTATCAAAATTCTATCAAACTACTAAAAAAAAATGAATTTTTCCAAACTTTTTAAACATGCTTTTGAGTTTGAGAATTTATTTGACGTGAATGCGAATATATTTTTCTTTTTTTTTTTTTTTCGTGAGCTTGTTTGTTGTGACTGATTTTCTTTCCCCGGGAAGAAAAACAAAAAAAAAAAAAACGCCTCGTGATTTGTTCTTGTTTACGTTTCTACACGTGACTCACGATTTGTACAAGAGCGCCTACTATCTACGGACAGTTAGCGTTTATTTAATAGATTAGCTCCTGTGTGTGTTTACGAAAGAATTCATTTGAAGATTGAACACAAAAGAGTGTTGTATTTATCTGCATCGCGCGCAAGAGTTTTGCAAAATTACTTCTTCTTCTTTTCTTTATCTAACTAAGTCGCAACGTATTTTGAAAATGGTTACGCGACGAGCAGTTTATTTAATCCTTTTCTTTTTAAAAATGTCGGCTTCTGTGAAGAAGACGTAGACGAATGTTTTGTGTAGCGATTGTAGTGACAGCTGAGGCTACACAAAAACAACCCCCGGAAGGATACAAGGGCTGTTTACGCTGCCTGCAAAATTAGGCCATTACGATGTACGATATTTTGTAAACAATTGTTTATTTTTGAAGGAAAATTCTTCAGATTTGTACGAGCTGCTTAGTTGAGATTAGTAAATCGATTGGCGGGGTGTTTTTTTTTTTTTTTTGGTTGGGATATTATTCAAGAACGCCAAGGCTGGTTGGAGATGCATTTTTATTAATTAATTCAATATTTGCACGTGGAAGTTGGTGATTTATCGCAATCAACAGTCAACGCCTAAAGACATGTCGACAAGTTTTTATTTTTATATTCATATACTGTATTTCGAAATCGATTTTTATTAATTTGATTATTTTTTTTATATACCGTATATGAGGTTGACACATGAGTAGGTGTGTTAATATTCGCAGCTTTTTTAGTATTTTTTTTTTCTTTTTTTATTTGACGTAAATGATACAAGGTTTGAATTTTTATTTTGAATGTAGATTGATTTTTAATTAATGCAACTACTGCAGAGCTAGAGATGGCCTGGGTGAAGAGATAGCTGCGACGTGGATGTTTTGATTAAAATAATTGGCTAACATAGGAATGCTTACAAAATGATGCGTTGATTAATGAAGCTTTTAGGTAACGCTCTATTTATTAAGTCCGAAGCTTTTAAGAAGCATCCGTATGATTAATGCTTTGCTGTAAGACTCTAAAGCTGACAGTGATTGCCTGCATCAGGGGGTTGTTCTATTTTAAGCCGTATTTTAAGCTACTCCTCTCATATTTTATTTATCAGATTAGTAAAGTAAATATAATATTTAAAAAAAAAAATTATATTAAAAGCATATAAATCTTAAAGTTTTAATTAATGTATTCACTGCATACGGTATAGGGTTACTAATATCATTTTTTTTTAAAAAAATTGTTTTTATTATCGTAAAATGTTTGGATTCTAAGACGCATCCTTAACATTGGAAGTTGAAAAACCAAAACAATTTGTTTTATTGGACTTTAACTTGCCGGTATTCTTATATTTTTATCTCTGTTGAATTTCACTAAAATTGCAAATCTTTTGCCATATTTAGCTGAATATTACTTGAATGACTCGAATAAATGACTAGAAATAAATGCCATGTTTATTAGAATGCGATATTGAGGACGATAACTTGAGCTATACATTTTAAAGCCCAACTTTTAGATCATTTTTCTTTATTAGATTCGAAATACATGACAAATAATTTAGAGTAACCTACACAGCTCGTTAAATTTCTGGCAAATTTTCAATTATTATCAAGTTTAATAATAATTTTTTCGCATCCGCAAATGCAAAAGGATAGTCGATACTGAAAATCATAATATTATAATGCCAATGGAATATAGCGCATTTACAGTATGAGATATTTTTACGATTATTATTGCGCATTAATTTTTTTTTTTTTTTCTATTTTTTTTTTTTTGCTCTTAAAATTAAAAATATTTTATTAATAAAGCCAGCAATCGATTGGTGTTGTGTGAAGTGAAGTGACTGGCTTAGCTCCATGTCACGTCATTGCATCCTTATATGACATTTTGAGCTCGGCTTTGAAAATGTTCTCTACATTTTTTTTTTATTGGCAATTTCATCGATAAAACATGATATTAGACGTAGCAACTGTTGACATTAAGGTTGGGTTTTAGGTGTAGCCATTTATCGTTAACATCCATTAATTACTATTGATTTGTAGAACATTTTGTTGACTATTTCTTATGCCAAGTTGAATAGTAAATAGGGTTTGTTGATAAACATCACGAAATAATGCTGATGGAATATTCAATTATGTTAGCGAAACTTGGGAGTATGACGTTTTGGTGTGGAAAATTTTGTTGTCAAACTTTTGTGATTTTAATTTTGCGTCCAAACAGTGGAGCACGTTTCTTATCAACTTAACTATTTTTTTTTTCTTTGTTGGCTTGTTTATTTATTTATTTTTTATTATTTTTTTTTAAAAAAAAAAATCAAGAAATAGTGGCAGGCGGAAATGAGTGTTGGATGAATTCCTTAACGGTCCCTTGACGCGTTCGCCTCTCGTCTCACAGAGAGGCCATAACTTTATCTTTGGCCTTGTAACCGAGCCGTAGAAGAAGTTGTGATGGGAATTGCGAATTTATTATAGAGCTGTTGGAAGAACGGTAGAAAAAAAAAGATCGAAATTACATCGATGGTTTCGTGCTATTTTCTCTCCGTCTCAATTATTTTTTCATTTTGTTATTTGTTTTTTTTACCTTTCGTTTACCCATAAATTTTTCTTTATGAATGCGCCGCGAGCTGTAGGAGATGCTTTACTTAAAAGTAAACTTATTTATAGGGTGGAGCGACAACGCGAAATTTGTTTTATCACCGACGACTTTTTGATTACCTGGACAAATACAATTTTTTTCAATTTCCACCGTAGATGTAATTGCGTTTACAAAGAAAATCGAGCGTGGTTTTCTTTTTTTTTTTTTTTTTTAGATTTTATGAATTTTTGAGCACGGTCACCGCATCTATTCACTTTCTCCAAAACTATTTCGATTAATTAAAGGATTATTTTAAGCCGCTTACTCGATCGTAATTCGATTGCTTTTAGTTGTTTTGTATAGCGGGGCCCTGGTAAAAATAGCGATTTCTTGTTTTTTTTTTTCGGGGCATCAGAATTATTGCTGGTATAGGCGTCAAAAGAAAATGATGTTGAACAATATTTCTAAACAGTTTATTACGGAGTTAACTCTTACCTCAATCGTGTTTGCTGCTTAAGCTACTAGGCTTTTTAATTAGTTTTTGGTACGGACTTTTATTTGATAAAGCGTTGACAGTCTAGCGGGGACGTGGATCCATAAAAAAATAAAATACCCGGGCGTAAGCATTTTGCATAACGCATTTATACCGTGCAATTTTAAGCGTAATTTAATATTTATAAAAATGGGAAGTTATTAAATTGACTCATAAAAAAACTTGCTCATTGCATTTATTAATTAATAAAACATAATATTATACTGTAGTATATTAAAAAAATGCTTTTTTTTTATGTATGGGTTAAAATGACTTGCCAAGGTGAATGTCTTTTATTAACCTACGGGTAAGTCTATCTAACTTTACATGATTAATAATTTAATTTTGAAGTTGGGTTTATTTAATGAGAGAGATGGTGCAATGGAACTTACAAATTAGCTTTCTAATTTTTTAATTACATTTGTGCATTTGTAATTAATCGTTGTAGTTTTCTGATTTATCGTAGCATAGATAGTAATGATGTGCAGCTATAACTTTGCGTAGTCTCGGGTAAAGAGAGACTTAATTATATAAAGGGAAAATGCGACTATTTATGCGTAAAAAAAAATTATTTTGCTCAATTAAACTTTTAGCTTGCTTTGGAATTTTCTGACCGCACTGAATGGAATGTGGACTGATCGACGCTGGGGTATTGCTGTAGCCCGTAGTACCTATGTATGATATGATAAGCCACAATTATTACGTCTCTGAACAAACTCTTATTTAATTCCTCGATTTGCATCTCTGGTAATAGTAAGTTACCAAAAAATAAGACGCTAAATGAATAGTAGTTACATACCACACTACTACCCGGTATTTTAAAAATTTCCTTAAAATATTTCTTACATGGGCCCCGTTTCGTTTTAATTTGAAGTTAGTAGATGAAGATAATAAATGATTTTGAAATTAGTATTATTAACTCTATATTCTATGCACTCTCATTTTTATAATATTAACTTGTAAACTCGTTTTGAAACGGTGCCCAGAGGGAAACATCATTTGGTAAAGATGTGACTTTCACATTACTTCGAGTGTAGCTGGTTTATTGATTTTACTTCGTCACTTAATCTTTTTAAATGACCATTTTATTGGTTTTTTTTTTTTATAGCCCCCCCATGTTTAACCGCTTATATTTTATTTTAAAAACAAAACGAGATGTGATCCGGCGGGTTCTATTTTCTCATCAAGTATCATGTTACTGCGATACGAGATTTGCATAATAAAATCTGGGGTGTAATAGAAAGCTCTCGAAATTGCTGCAATTTAGATGCCAGTTTCGAATGTTTTATTAAAGCTTGACCTTTTTTTGCGCATTTTAAAGCGAAACGACAAACTCGTCTTACGATTTCCAGGCTAATCTCTCGGCTGCACTAAGTACGGTCTATCAATTAGCGTCAAATCCTTTTTCTGCGGAAAAAGTGTAATCCGATTTCCATTAAACATATTACTGTATTACAAAAAAATTTTATGTTATTAAATTTGCCGAGAAATGGATACGCGCTTTATCTACATTTATTACTTTTTTTATATATAAAATTGTGAAATTTAGCTAGAATATTTTTTTTTTAATTTACGTTATCGGAATTTTAAATTAGCATTGTTCCGAATCCCGGATTGTATTCGTCGAGACTTATTCGGAATTATATTTTCGACGTCAACTTCAATTAAGCGAAACCTTTGCATTTCACGCGCGGCGCTTATTCTTTTATATTTCGAAATAGCACAAGGCTGAATACTCATTGACCAAAAAAAAAAAATACAGTAACAAAAAAAGATGGCGATGATTGTTAATTGTGATGGTTTTTGGAGATACCGCGGTGTAGCGAAACGCTGGATTACACGTCAATGAACCGAATTTGTCTTTTGTTTAACCTCTCCTCTTCATCTCTTAAAATGTAGGCCACTCGAGAGCCTTCCTCATTCTTATCTATTTCTTTTTTTATTATTATTTTTATTTCGTTTCCTAAAATATTTTATTTTCGCTATTATTGTGATTTATATTTTTCCTATCTTTTCTTCTTCTTCTCCCCCTTTTCTCTTCATTCGAGAATTTCGGTGTGTATTTTTATCGCGTCTTCTTTTTTTTTAAAACTTTTTCGAGCTATACGGCAACTCGGACTGTTTTTCTAGTCGGATTTAGGCTCCGACGTCACTTATTGCTGACCCACTTTCTCCTTTTCAAATTCAATTTTTGTCGGAAATATGAAGATGTTAAATGACGTCATCAAAGCGTATTTCTCTCTCTCTCTCTCTCTCTCTCTCTCTCTCTCTCTCCTTTCATTCGCGTTCTCTTTTTTTTTTTTAATAATTTTTTTCTGCTCCTAAATTTGCCTCAATTCTTCTTCTACATAGCCGTAGTTCGTGCGTGTGGTTTACATTCCCACAAGCATTTTTCTATCCTTTCTCTCTCTCTATCTCTCGCTACTATGCAAATGCAATATTATAAAACGCAGGCATTTGAGACGATGTCGCTACTCTTGTTTACGTGCGGTTTGACGCGGGCGAACTAATTCTGCTCATTTTTATTCAACCTCTTGTTTAATTCCACCCCCCTCTCATCATTTCTCACTCTCTTTCTTTTTCTTCTCGTATACTCTATTTTCTTTCCTCCTTCAGACCTCAATTCAGCGAAGAAATCTGCTACTTTTATCTTTGCATTATGGCGTAAATGATGAAATACGGTCATACTTTTTCTTTAATCATCTATTCTTATAGTCTTCCTTTATTTTCTACTTCCTAATAACTTTGGCAAGGATATACAATCGACGGCCAATTTCTTTTTAACTTAGACGGTTAAAACTTAGACAGTAGTCGAGCCAAGACCGGAAATAGGTTAAACTTTAATGTAAACAAAAAAAATTTTTTTGTTTTCTTCCCCCAATTAAAAAAAATAATTTTAAATTGAATTGCTAAAATACAATGCACTTGAAAATTGGTTAGTTGATCCTAATATAACAATAATTGAAACGAATTAAAATACTGGAACTTATATTATAATTTATATTTTTGAATTTATGTTCAAGACTTGTATTTTAATAGTTTAATTCGTAGACTTTTCGTTAATAATTATATTTAGAAATTTTAACTTGGGAATTCAATGATAATTTCTGTTTTTTGTTTGTTTCCTTCTCCCATTTTCTGTTCAGTGCGGGAGAAAAATATTTTGGCCGACGATTGTAGAGTAACGGCTCACGCTAACGTACGTGTAGAGGAGACGTTAAATTTGACGTTATCAATGTCGCGTGACGTCAGAAGAATGACTGCTTATTTCATCCATCGATCATTTCTAGTGGCAAACGTTTTTTTCTTTCTTTCTTTCTTCTCTTCTTTTTCTATGCCGTACACTTCTATTATTATTATAATAAATGCGAGTAACATATTCGGGCGTTATGAGTAACAGCCGTAACCTAGTTTCTTCATAAAATGTTAAACAAGCGTTCGAATGCTCAAGGACTGAAGGTTGGTGGGTCGCTCGGATGGCTTTATTAAGCGCTTTTCATTCCGGGGGTTTTTCCCTTAATTTTATTAGGATTCACTGACGTCATCTAATCGCTCATTCTTACTGTTTCAAAATACACGTAATCTTATGGCGTATATTGTTTACGGATATGTCTCGCCCCGTTTCGCATTGACGTAACTTTCCGATTGCGCATCAATATCGTATTTTAAAATATTTACGATCAAATAAAATTAATTTTCCAACTTTTTTTTTTATTAAATTTTTTTAACGAGTTACAGTGTACTGTATATAGGAATTGAATATTTTCTTAGAATTCTTATATCACTAATATTTTCCGTTGTCTACTTGAAATGGGCGGTTTTCCGTAATAATAATTTAATAGACGGTCGTAAACTGGATGTAATTAGTTCCATATTGTCAGTGTTACTTAAAGGAAGCCACTAAAAGGACCGAACGCCATAAAAGCGACTACATACACGCATTCATGCAGTGGACAAAGATAAAATGTACACTCGTGTTGAACTTGAAGCAGTGTTCCCTATTTTTACGCGTCCCACACGAAACATTTGCCCACACTCAACGAATGCGCGTGGCTATACCAAAGTTAAATACTGTAGTTAGATTGCCCAAAGACCAATGCGGTACATTTCATAAAAGTTAAAGGCAGATATCGAGTAAGAGTAAAACCGTGTTTTTAAATACGATGCTGTATTATTATTATTATTATTGAGTTTAATTATTAGCGTAATGAGTTTTTTAATTCATTTTTAGCATATTTATTTTTGAGAATTATTTTCCTACTTATAGAAAATAATTAGTTTTTTTTATTTTTTTATTTTATTCGGATATAAAACTAGGAGTGGAAATAAATAAAAAGCTGAAAGTGGCAATTTTTTTAAAAATTGGGATTTTGGTTTAAAAAAAAGTTGTATGTATCCAATGGTTATAGTTGATAAAAACAATAGAAGTGCCATTTGCTTTAATTTGGCGCATAAGATGTTCGCCATATGGCAGGTAAAATGATTTTTCAGGTGACTAAAAACATAATTTTACAAATTTAAAAACGAAACAAATTTTAAAAAATTTAAATGGAGTATTAAAAATATGCTAAATATGAAAGTAATTAAAAATATTTTAATTAGCAAATTAAAACCTATTTTTCTGAAAATTTGTTTTTTGGTACTTTAATTCTATTTTATTTCTCTTCCTCAATTTTTAACTTAGAACTATGAGTATTATAATTAGGTATTACAAATTAACGTTCCAGAAATTATTAATTTTGAAGAAAAATATAACATTTTAAATTAAAAAAAAAAGTATTCCGGGAGTCACGGCGATTAATTTTTCAAAGTTTAATTTTATTAGCGAATGATATATTTTTTTTTATTTGGAAGAACTTTATATTTTTAGATGAAAGATTTATTAGAAGTTCTTAAATAAGTCTTGCAGAAAATCCGCAACTAATCACATTATACTGTAGATAGCGGTATTTTTTCTCCTCAGTTTCTGCGCATTGAAAGTTTTTTCATCATTATTAATGGAATTTAAAAAAAAAAAGGTTTTACGTTGGAATTGAAATTTTTTTTATGCGATACAGTATATTCTTAAGAGTATCAGCAAATGAATTAATTAGCCAAAAAAACAACTTTTGGAGTAGGCTTAGCTAATGAGCTAGTGTTGTACGAAACACGTGGAATACATTGAGATTTTCACCGGTAGTGTTGGATTTTTCAAAGATCTCTCGGTGCTGAGGGTATTCGAACGTGACTAGATTCGATAAACAAAAGTAGACTGATAAAAGCAGACTTTTATGTGTTTGCGTATTTGCTTTAAAATGCAGAGGGGTTTTAGCGGCGCGCGCGCTTAGACGTTAATACTCTTACTTTTCCGAAATGGTCTTGTTTACATCGACGGAGGTAGGATTAATGGTGGTAAGTGCATGCGACTCGAGAGCGTTTAGGAATAAAATTTTACATGATTTTATCTCATTTTCGGTAAGACGCAGGATTTGTTTTAAGAACTAACAGGTACTTAAACTTTATTTCTTCCCTCTTCAAATGCAAATACCCGAGAAGAAAAGGGGAGAATGAACAAGCGCCGGTATAGGAGAAAAATTATAGTTGAGGAAGTGGAATTATGACTATGGGTTCTATTGTCGACTAAAGCATCGAATTCGAATCTTTTATGTATGCTTTGCCATACTAAGGCGATTTTGAAAGTCTTATGTTATTTTCCATAGAATGTTAAATTTTGCATTTTTATTAATGTTATTTTTTTTTTTATATACTCGTATATAAGAATTATTAAACTTTTTTACTTGAACATCTTTAAGCGATGCACTGAATACGCTGAATAGCAAGTATTACTGTACTTTATACAGCGTATTACATTTTTTTTTTAATATGAAAGTATCGGTGAAGTACTTGCAAAAGTTATTTTTTGTATTCTAAAATGTAATTTCTGTAAAGTGCATCATTATTATAATATTGCCAATAGAATACTGTATTTAAATGCACTGTATTAATCTCTAAAGTTTAAACTTCGATTTATATTGGGATAAAATATGTTTATACCGGTACTGTCTTTTTTTTAATAACGTAATTTTATTCAAGTTTTCTCCAGCTATTGCATAAATATTACAGTATGATTATGCATATAAATAGAGTAAGAACGTACAAAACGCGCAGGTATGCACAATTCAATTACAAAGTAAATTGATCTTTATCAAATTACTCAAAAAACCCCATTTTTTTGTTTTTGTTTTTGCATGTACAGTACATTTAAAATGCGAGCGATTATCAAATAAATATTTATTTTAAACATCATCATTATGCAAGTATTGATACAGCTTTTTTTTAAAAAGTTTTTGAACCAGTTTTGGTCATAAAAAAAAAACCTGTCGATACTGTAATTTATTTAAAGCATTTTGTTATGTTGGTAGGTAATTTGCTGGTACGTTTTCGTTGGCAAAATAATACTCGGAGTAAAATTTATTTAATAGGATACATATTATGAACTTTTTTTCGTGTTTATTTATTATTATTATTTTTGTTTACGCTTTGGAGGATTATGTCAAATTTAGTCTGCTATAATTATTTTAGCCACACAAAAGAGAGTGAGAAAAAAAAAAATGGGAGAGATTTGATATTTTTATATTCGGAAATTTTACTGGTCTGATAAAGTAAAGTATCGGATATTTGTGCAAAGGGTTTTAGTTGCTATAGTTGAGGCGGAGGCGTTGTCTAGGTCTTTAATCGAAGGCTATAATTAAAATCCTTTTTGCAAAAATATGTTCCGCTCTCACCAGACGATTAAATAACTTTTATTAATGTGTTACCAAACGTAAAGCTTTCGACACACGCGAGTTCGCTAACAATTCGTTAAATTAGGGTCGTCAACACGTGCCGAGTCAAGCGAACCAAATAAAATCACTAGCTTATAAGATTAGTACTGTAACTCGGAGAGTATTACAGGTCCTTGGATTAATTACGTTTATCTTTGAGGGGGAGGAAAAAAAATAATAAAGCAAAGCCTAGTCTAGTCCTAAACTTAATTTGTCATCTGCATGGTTAACCTATTGTTTTCATCGCCTTTGAAGGAGATATTTAATTACATACTCGTATCTTGCAAACAACGGTCCGTCGAAGAATATGAGCCCAACAAACAAAGAGAAATGCGCAAAACCCTCCCAAAAAAATCTACGAAAAAAAAAAAAAAAAAAAAACTATCAGTTGGAAACATTAAATAAACGTTGGATGACCCAAAATCGGTGGCGCCGATCGGGTTTTCATCGGTGCTTGAGTGCACGGACAGTTTAATTTGATTTTGTGTTCACGTCACCTTCGGTTGTATACAAAAATATTTAATAACAAGTACAGTATATTGTTATGTACGAGTATATTAAGAAGCGTAACAAGTACATTAAGATAATTAGCATTAAATGAACATAGTAAAACTACTTGTATACGGTAATTGTTGTTGTTTGAGTTTGTTAATGCGAGTGCATTAACTACCGCCAGAGGAGGCAGCACACAAAATGATCATATTAAATCACTTAGTTAATGAAATAAATTTTAGGTTTTTTAAAATATATATACCGGTATACATATATTTTTTTTTCCGGTTTTTATTGCTATTTTTGCTACATTTTGATGATGTAAACAAAATAAAAGAGTACAATACTAGCGAATATTTCGAGGCGTGACTTATCGCTAGCGAAGTTTCACGCGAACCAGACTAAACACATTCGTCTACCTTTATTATCGTAGCAATTCATCACCGACTGTAAATATAGCAAGCATTGTATTTGCAATTTTCAACAATATATTCTCAGATAGACGGGTGCGTTTAATATCCGGTTGAGATTTTGTTTCGGCGGTGGATATATATTTTATTTTATCGGAAAAAGAAAGAGAACTCCGAAGGAATCGGTTTTTTATACAGTACCAAGTAAATTAGACATGAGTTTCATAATGTATTGTGCACGCTTGAAATTATGCGGCAAGGGAAGCGGAAGGGAAGAATTATTAAAGTTTCAAAAATTATTATTGAATATTGGATACGGTAATTTTCCAATAGTCAGAGTTGTTTTTTTTTCTTCATAACCTTAAGGGGGCTCAGGTCCTATCAAATTAAACAAAACATGTCATTATGAGTATCGAGACTTTACTGTACCGTACATATTTATTTTATCTCTAGAAGTTAGGTTAGATAAAGAAACATAACCGATCTTTGATATTTTTAGAGTCAAAAATCTGTTTTTAATTAGATAATTCTGTTTTGTATGGTGATACTGCAGCGGCATTTATACAGTAATCAGAAATGATTTTCGTTTTGAAGCTATTGATTTGGGCACGAATTCAAGAATGCAAAAATGTGTTTTTAATCAGCTTTAACGATTATACTATTTGTTTCTTTTCTTTCATCGAGCAAATATTTATTTACAAACTAATCGGAAGTTTTATTTTATGATCTTTTCAAATATTTGCCAATTCAGAACTACTATTAACATCGGCATTTTTACATCGGCTTGCCATCTTTTGTTTTTTGATGGATGGGTATTTGATAAATATCATCGTGGTTGTTCTACTTTATATCCTCAAGGTAAAAATATGAAGTTTTTTCCTTTAAAAAAAAAAAAAGAAACCAAAGTATTTGGCGAGCATTCCAAGTCCGCCAACTTGCATACTTGTAAACAAAGTATATGCGACTGCAAAAGCAGGGAGAAAAAAAAAATAAATAAAAAATAATAATAAAAGCAGGGATTCTGGCACCGATGCACATATTTATATTGAGATGCGTGTAAGACATTGCAGACGACCTACAGTGCGCGATCTGTACAGTGCATGCGCGCATCCACGCATCTTCCGTATACACAAATCGATTATTTCGTGTCGAAATCCGGCGTGCGCGTGTGTGTTTAGCGCTGTGACGTTGGCATAACGTTCTCGTTTCTCATTGGTTGAAAACGACGTGCAAATCATTATTTCGAGCGTCATAAAGTAAGCTTTTCTCAGCTCTAAGCGTCACCGCTTGCAAATCGAAAAGATATCGAGCGACGTTATGGAAAGGAGATTCGACACAATGCAATGGGCAAACTCATAGATAGCGGACTCGAGTGCCATTGCCGGCTGTGATATTCTACCGCGGTCGAGATGAACAGCTGCGCGCGTGCGTGACGAGATAGATGTAAGGACAAAATAGTACATAATGTGAAGTGGGGAAAGAGAAAAAGGATGTTTTTAGGCGGTCTGAGTGTGTGAAGGACAGGGCTCTCCTCTCATCACACATCGCGTTGATGGGTGGGGACCGCAAACGAAAAGGAGGAGTTGCTTCCCTAATAGTTCTTCATTTGCCAATACGAGATCAATAACTCTGAATGTTTTGGAAACTTGGAACTATGTGTTAAAGCGCTCGTGGTTACCGACCGAGAATGTTGTGAATCTTCTCGGCTCCTGAATTCTTTTAAGAATTAAGTTGGAGAGCTCTTTTCGCATTGCCAGTTCCGGCAGTTCTGGTCTATTGACTCTCACCTTTGCACGTTCACCTTCAAAAATTTTTATTACGGCGATCTGCTATTTTGTTTTCACACCAACTTTTCTTCGCACGATAAATATTAGAATAGATGGCGAGATAAAATATTTATATCTTCGACGTTATGTACTGCTTTTTGTAATATATTGTTGGTGAGTGAGCGAAGTATTATTGGTATGAGTTCCCGCGTTCAAAATTTTCTGTCGCGGGTTCAGGGATAAGTTCGAGTCGGCGAACGATAAAGATTTTTTTTTTTTTTGACAAGTTAAATACAATTTTTTTTTTTCGTAAAAAAAGACTATAATTTTTCCAATGTCATCTTCCGCGCCTAAATCGTCAAATCGGCACAAATTGCACCATAAATTTGGTCTCCGGCGTAAAAAACATCAGACTCAAGGTGCTGTTTCTCGGCTTTTACAGTCTGTGATCTTTGACGAAATTGACCTGAACGACTTGAGTGTGGCGGAATGCAGTACGAAGAACGTCAACCATAGTTTTCAAGTAAGTAGCAATTTTTTATTCATTTTTTTAATTAATTACTATTTTGCACGTGGAATTTATTTCGCATGTTGAGTAAATTACAATTTAAAGACGTTGCTGCTCAGATGTCTTAAAACTTGTTTTCTAACACCGACGTAATTATTATTAAAATGCAACATGTGGTTTTTTTGAAATAAGTAAGGTCATTTGTCGACGAAAGCGGATACGCTAATGTTTATTTTAATCAGTCATAAACATTAAAGCGCGAAATCCTGTTTGGGAGATTTCGCTTACTCATTCGAACAATGACAAGCAGCTGATTATGTTATGTGAATTCCACCGTTGCTTTTTCTTTTTCTAATAATCTCTTAGCTTTTTCTGGTTTGATTAATTTCCTTAATAGAATAAATTATCAATAGATTCTAAGAAAGTACAAAAAGTTATTGAACTAAACATTTTGAAATAGGGCAATGAAATGCAAAATTTTAAAACGTTATTTATTGTGAGCTTTATTTTGGCTGAAATGGAATTTTCAAAATGTTTTTCAAATACAGTATCTCTTAATTTTGGATGAAAGGAATTAGCCGAGATAAGAGTAAAAAAAAAAAAAAAAGCTTGAGGGTAGAAAATTCATGATGTTGTTTGAGCTCAGCGTGTTTCGAATTTCTTGTCAAAATTTAATTATTTTCCTAACTCCACATCTTGCCTGACGTCACGCGTTTGCATTTAATTTTAACCCTGGGTTTTATGCAGGCAAATATGAGTAAAGATCTTATATCAGCATCTGTCTATATTGATATTTTTACTTTATTCGTTTAAGGTCATGAATGTTTCACCTGTCATTTGAATGGTTGATGAATGTTGTCAGAAAAACACAAACTGTCGACACTATTTTTTATTATAACTCATTCAAAAAAGAAGAAAATTAATTTAACTCGAGGACACTAGGTTAAGGTTAAAGTCTTGAGTTCAGAAATAATGCGCAGAGTTCGCGCGGGCAGTTAACAAATTTTACTCTTTTTGATAAAAATATTATATTTTTAAAGACATTATTTTTATACTGCGCTTTATAGGCTAAAAGAGTTTAAAGAGCGTTAGGGACCCCGTTGCATTGAAAGTTCGCATGTACTGCGCATCTTTGCGGTATAGTTGTTCGGTCACTCATATTGCTGCTTACGTGGCGTCACATTAAATTAAATTCAAAATTAAGCTGAATACAATAATAAATAATGCTATTTTGTTTGTTTATTTTAAATTCCGAAGGGTTGATTAGACAGTTATTGTGCTAATTTCTTTATTGTTTAAGTGTTTTACTGAATTTCAGACCTTGTAAATGTCATCTCGAGTAAATCACTTTCCATCCGCTTAACGCTGCTTTGCTTGCCAAGTTATCTCATTGAGATGACATTTACTGTATGCGCCATTCGATCAATTATCTTCTTACTGTTGCGATCTAAAAGTGTGAAGTTTGCGATTGACGATTTTCATATTCAGTTGTGAACGTGTCATTTTCTTGCATAGTTATCTACTCTTAGAAGACATTAAAACAAGTTTATGTACTCGTAAATACAATAATTTTAAATGCTCTTTTTTTAATTCAGCAATATTTTACCATATATATATGAAAAAACTTTGTAAAATAGATTAATCATATTTTAAAATGAATGTGGTTTGATAAAAATAGGCAAAATAACGTCTCATAATTTTAAACGAAATATTATAAATAACAAATATATTTTTATATTCAAAAATAGTTTGCTTCTGTTAGACCGAAATAGATTTTTCTTTTGGCTATACATTAGCCTACATGACATTGTAGTAGAAAGAGTGAAAACCTTTTTATTCTAAAGTATTGTGATTTATGGGTTATATTAATGTGTACGATTTAACGTTGTCTTTTTAAAATCTTTAAAAAAAGAGATTTTAGTGAGGTAGTTGTAACTAAAATGAGTGGGCGTTAAAATTCATCAACGCTAAGAAAGTTATTCAACACATTGAAATGTCCGTAAGCATTTAATTTAAAAGTAGATTTACTTATTTAAAAAGGCTGGTTTATGCCGATATTTTATTTTTCTAATTATTATTTTTTTTCTTTATTTATTTATTATTTTGATTATTTGAATTCATGGTAATTATAATACATGGAAAAAAAATTATTGATGACATAAAAGTTAACAAGGACGGATTAAAATTTAATTAATTTTTGTGTAGGCAGTCGAACAAAAAATTTCGTTTCAATTAAAAAGGATTCCTCATTAGTTGTTCAGATATCTCAACAATTTAGTATAGTACCCAGAAATTATGTTTAGGCGTTTATCGTCACACAGTCAGTTTAGCACACAGATCATTAAGATTTAATGAAGCTCAATAATGCTTTCCGTTAAATTGCATGATGTTTAAAGACCGTATTTTATTTTTTGTAGGTTTCAGCTGAATATTTTTTTTTTACATTTACAGCACCGGTAGTAAAAAATATTTTAACAGCGCTTCCATTTGATAATCAATTTTATTTTTTTTTTGAGCAAAACTAATGAAGCAGATTACTTGATTGCAGAACACAAACGCTTCTGGAAAATACTTTTTTTTTTTTGTGTACAGTATGCACATAGGCCCAATTATTATAACCGTATATAATAAATCACACAGTCGGTTCAGTAGGTTAGGAATTGAATAATATATTGGAAGGTAGAATTTAAAGAAATGCTTTATAAACTAGAAATCAATATCGTCTATTTAATTTTTTAAAGTCTGATATTGCCATAGTAAAAAAAAACTTGAAATTATAAAAAATGAAAGCTCTCGGAACATTGAACTGCTTTATACGAATTTCGAGTTTTCGACCTTTCGGAATTTCATCTTGTACGATTTTGGACTGCGGGATTATGACTTTCGAGAGATGCGGTTCATTAAAAACATGTAGGGGCTACATCTACTTGTATTTTACAAGTAAATTGTAGCGGGAATATGTTTGATCGCTATAAATTAGGGCTGTTTTTTTTTTTTTTGACAACATATGCCGAGATTTTCTATGGGCCACCCACATAAATTGTACCGGTAATTGAAAAATCCTAATCACATACGATCAAGCAATTTGTTACAATTTCAGCTGCTACTTAATAGTAAGCAATTGTAATTTAGTGGAAATAAACCATAAATCGATCATTGAAGCAATCCACCAACTATTTATCTTGTTATTGACATTATAGGCGAGATCAAAAATCGTATTTTTATCAGTCTATAGCCTACTCTGTCAGCGTTTGCTCTCTTTTCAAATTTTTCTCTTCGAATATTTACTGTAGTTTCGCACTTTCTATAAATAAATAATCAAAAAAAGGACAGAAAAAAAAAAAATGGAGGGGAAACCGCTCTGTGGTACAAATTTACATTGCTTTGAAAAATATGTTTTTATAGTTTATGGTTCAGACTAAAATATTGTGCTTCTATCTCTCAACATCGTCTAGTAAACCATCGTTTAAACATAAAAACATTACCGTATTTAAAATATTTTGTGAAACATATTCTTTAGTTAAACCGTACAACTTTTGATAGAATGATAACGTAAAATTAGTGTAATTTATCCGCTTTTTTTAATTTGTTGATGCGCATAGTCAAAATTCAGCACAAACATTGCAGTAGCGGTATTAATATTGTAAATAAATTATGTTGCATAGGATAATAATTATCATTTCTAAAGTTAATACACTAGAAAACAAAATTTTAATTACCGGTAACGTTTCTTTTATTAATAAAAGTTAAACTTTAAATTGTATTTTATTAATTTTTTTAATTACCATAAATATTTTATTATGGCGCAACGTATACAATTTTTTAATTAACTTTTTTTTGCTTTGCTTTAGGTCATAACACCTTTTCGGTGTCTGGTCGTTTGCGCGGACACCCGACGGGAAATGGAAGAATGGATAAGCGCCTTGAGAGCTGCCAGCAACAAAGAATTCTACGAAGTGAGTACAATAATACTTTTTTTTTTTCTCTTCCTTATTTTTTCTACGCTGTTTCGTTTTCGAGTGTTTTAGGTGAAAATAGAACGATTCGTTTTCTCTTTAGCGCTAATAGATTAAGTAAGCATTGGTTTGTTATGATGAAACATTTCCGCCTTATTTATTTATTTTTTTTTCCTACTCGTGTTTTGCTTCATCTATTTTTAGTCTATTATCATAGATAGTACAAATATTCAAACTTGAATCTTTCGGGACTTAATTTAATCGAATATGCGTTAAAATTGTCACGTCATAAATATTGAAAACGTCTTAATTATAATTATTATTGCAGAGATTAGCGTTCCGCTTGCGAATTTAAATTGTAAATACTAGAACGATGAGGTTATTGTTCAAACGAGATAATGTATTTATTCATGTATTATGCAAATTTATTCCGGGTGAGCACCCAGTTAGGGGGGGGTCTTGCCACGTGCCGATGCGCAATTCGTATTCTGAAAAACATTACGAGAAACCTAAACACGGTGCTAACTTAATCCTATTAGTGCTACAAACAAAGAATATGAAGGAAATTTTATTGCGCTATTTTATTCATATGTCGGCAAACTTTACGAATTAAAATTAATATTAATCTGATGTAATGGTTATTGTAGCCGTAATGTACGGTTCAGGAATAATTTTAAGAGTTTATTTTTACTAGTTTGTTTTACAATAGTTACTGTAATTTAGAGTTTTAGCACATTAACGTAATTAAAGAATGGGGCATTCAGTTGGACGATATAAGCGCAACTACTGTATGAGGACAGATTACGTTTTAAATTATGCCAACAATTTTTGCCATACCGAGAATAATTTTTGTTTCAGATTACGATCATAGCATTTAAATTTAGTTGAATACAGATATATTAAGGATCGCCCTCAAACTCCTTATACCAGTAGTTAAAGAAATTATGGTTTATAAGTATAAGTTCATCAGTCAGGATACTGTAAGTATGAATATAGTTGAAAAGCGGTGTAGGCTTTCTCAACTGTTGCTGGCGTATTATTTGCCTTACGTTGACTCTCCACTTGTTTTAAAATTCTCTTTATAACTTTTTTGTCCACTTTACTGTGGTTATTCCTGTCTTACTCTATTGTTGTCATTTTGTTTTTGTAATGTAATAGCTGTTCATCACTCTTTTTTTTTTTTTTAAAAAAATTTTTTTTGTCATTCACTGACGCAAATTAATTAATAAATACGCATATTTGTTTGAAATGCTACAACAGCGCTTAAAAACGCACCTTCCACATACGATAGATTTTAATATTGTATTCAGTACTTTTCAATTGCTATTTATAGCAGACAAAAAAATCGCGATGCTGCTGAGGGCAACAGAGAGTTAAAAATGGACAGAATGCCGTCCCAGTTAGT
Source organism: Polydesmus complanatus (assembly GCA_034692225.1). NCBI lineage: Eukaryota > Metazoa > Arthropoda > Diplopoda > Polydesmida > Polydesmidae > Polydesmus > Polydesmus complanatus. The sequence continues at coordinate 20,984 of JAQGAZ010001420.1, forward strand.
TAATAATGTAGGGTTTTAGTGTATTAGATTAAAATATTATTATTATGACACGTCGATGAAATAAATTGATGAAATTGTTTGAGATTAATGCCCCCTTCCGCTACACTGTACATACAATGTTCGGTTTAATACACTTTGATTTTAACGATAACACTCGACCGCGATATTGCGACACTTTAAATGGATTTGTCGAGAGTTATTTGCGTCAGTAGGCATGTGTAATCATGGATTTATGTGAAGTATATTAAAAATGATCTTTATTTAGGTTGGTGACCACGATTTTTTGTCTGGTCAACACAACTGGTACGCTGCGTCACATGCAAGACCAACTTACTGCAACGTGTGCAGGGAAGCTTTGTCAGGGGTCACTTCTCATGGTCTCTCGTGCGAAGGTACGTAAATAAATAATTCTTATTGTTCACCAAAGACAAAATAATTGCGTACACTCGATTTTAATGCGTTGTTTTTACTGTCAACAGTTTGCAAACTCAAGTCTCATAAAAAATGTGCTGCAAAGGTGAACGTTAATTGTAAATGGACAACGTTGGCTTCTGTGGGAAAAGATATCATCGAAGATGAAGATGGGGTATGTACCGATCGATATTTGCACTATAAATGTTTTTTTTTCGATATTGCGATAACGTTACGCGTAGTTTTTAATTATATTCTATTGACAGTAGTTGTGTATATTAAAGCGAGCATTTGCGCGCGTGCTGAGCTAAACCGGAAAAGTCTTTTTAATTGTTTATTTACTCTTAGTTTATGATCGGTTCTAAATTACTTTTTAATGACTGATAGCTTGTATTGTTTACGTCTGCGCGTTCGTTTATAATTTGTGCCAATAATATAAATTATGCCTACGAGTATCATAATAATTTATGATGTCAGTTTTCATGACCAACCCACATCAATCAATTTTTTTTATTACTAATATTAATATTTAAATTTGTTGGTTATTAATAATTCTTTTACAAAATATTGCAATTTAAAATTTATAAAAATGCATCTTGGGCGTTAATTTTTATTGATAAGTGACATTTACCGGTATGAGTTTTGCGAATAATTAGTGAACTTTTAGTCTTTTTAAATCCAATAGTAATTTATAATTTGGTGGTTAAATACATTCTGTGGTTATCTTTAATGGTTAATTTGAATTATTACAATCAAGTTGAAAGTGACAAAATTGAGCTTTGATGCGAATAATTCTATTGTAGCTTGTTACTTTTTATTTTTGAGTTTAATTAGCTCTTATACATCCAGAATTCATGCTCTTATTTTTGTGTCCTTCGTACTTGATTTTATTAACTCCACCCATCTCATCCACTGCTAATGCAGTTGAACGTGAACACCGATATATCGATTGTGCTGTAACTATTGTATATGCCTACCACCAAGTCAGGTGTGTTTTTCAACTACTCTACTTCACAGTATCTTTAAGGTATTAGGGTACCAGAAACTCTACTGTTACTTCTATGCCATTGAAAATAATAACGCCCACGTTGTCAAGGAAAGTTACTCACGGTCGGTTTTTTTTTTCCCGATGCAAATAATAGCTGACATTTAGTAAAGTGAGCTTAAATTATTAAAATGAACATTTCGTGTAAAGCATAACGACAACTTACGCTCTTATTCATTTTTTCTACCGTATAAGAAAGCTTTCTACCTCGTTGATTCATTTTTAAAAGGTTAAGAAAAATATTATGGCTTGTTTCGGTGAATAAACGAACATTAATTTAGGCACGCGCATTTTAATCTAATTTCTAAAGACAAGTCTAATTAATTTTTTTTTTTTTTTTTGCCACATACTGTACTGTATTTTAAATAAAATTATGCGGCAAATGCCGTATGAGTTAATTCAATTTATAAGAATTATTTTTTTTTCATAATAATTACACTGTTTAATTCTATTTTGGTTAGATAATTTTTTGTTGGAAATTTTGTTTTTTACGATTAAGATAAGCTTTAAGATAAACAAAATAAAGTGTTTAATCAGCGAATTTTAATTTTCAGAATATTGCTATGCATCACCAATGGATGGAGGGAAATCTTCCAGTTAGTGCCAAATGTGTAGTTTGCGATCGAACTTGTGGTAGTGTTCTTCGGCTTCAAGATTGGCGGTGTCTTTGGTGCCGCGCAATGGTACATACTTCCTGCAAAACGGTTTTTAAAGAACGCTGTCCTCTTGGACCTTGTAGACTATCCGTTGTTCCTCCTACTGCCCTGCATAGCATAGGGAGTGATGACACGTGGGAAGCAACTCGTCCTATAGGGTGTAGCCCTTTATTAGTGTTTGTTAATTCCAAAAGTGGAGACAACCAAGGCGTAAAATTTTTACGACGTTTTAAACAAATATTAAATCCAGCGCAAGTTTTTGATTTGATGAACGGAGGGCCTGGATTAGGGTAAGGATTTGGGAATGTAACTTTGCCTGATTTATGTTTAATATTTCATTAGTCTAAGGTTATTTAAGACGTTTGATCCTTTTCGAATTTTGGTATGCGGAGGCGATGGAAGTATCGGTTGGGTGTTATCGGAGTTAGATAAACTTCATATGCACAAGCAGGTAAATTGCTTAACATCTTTAAAAATTGCAAATGTACTGAAAGTTAGTTTTTTAAAATATATGTACATGTATTTATGTTTCGATAGTGTCAGTTAGGGGTTTTACCTCTTGGCACTGGTAACGATCTAGCTCGAGTTTTGGGTTGGGGCTCCGTGTGTGATGATGATACACTGTTACCACAATTGTTAGAAAAATATGAAAAGGCATCAACAAAAATGCTGGATAGGTCAATAGATTATTTAAAAAAAAATTTTAACTTGTTTTCTTATTTTATATATTTATGTTATTAAAAAGGTGGAGCATAATGACTTATGAAGGCTCTGTGCCCATTCCTCGAAAAGTGTCTTCTCAGGTAAGCCTATACAAGTTTCTATTTACGGTATTTTATAATTATAATTTTTTATTTTTATGTTTTCTTATACAATAAGCTATATGGCGCTATTCATTGATTAATTCAACAATATTTTGGGAATTTTTGATTTTCTTGTTCCTCTTATTCAATATTGACAGACTTACCTAAAAAAATTCTATGGCTAATTGAAGTATAAAAATTTATTAGAATTGTAGAAAAACAAACTTTTATCGTAATTTTTAACTAGATAACAAATTTTTATTATAAGTTGTGAAGTAATGAATTTGAATTTTGATTTATTTTAAAAAATAACAAAAATAAAATAATTTTTGTTGACGTCAACCCTACTTCTAATTCCTCCATGGCAATAATAATATTGTCAAACTTTTTCAAACCCTTATTTTGTTGACCTATGAAATTTATAGCCTTTTAAAAATTAATTTTGAGAGCTTACTACTCGTGAATTTTTTACTAATTTTTTTTCCCTAATCTCGTATCGATAGTACGAACCAATAGCTGCATATGAAGATTCAGTAGTTGCACATCTTACTCAAATATTACATTCCAATCAACATTCTGTTGTTATCTCATCTGCCAAGTAAATACAAATGTCTGTGTTGGCAACATATATTTTTTTAATTACAATATTATTATGCAGAGTTCTCTGTGAAACTGTCAGGGATTTTGTCGCCAAAGTTGGTGTAGCTTATAACCATGCCGAGTCTAACGGTGATGATTCTATTGCTCAAAAGGTATAACTTTTAAATACTTTGCTATTTACTTTTGAATAATTTTTTTAAAAAAATTTAATATTAAAAAATGTTTGTTTTTTAACTGGTAGTGTGCTATTTTAAATGAAAAATTGGACTCCTTACTTTCAACTCTGAAAGAAGAAGCATCGGCAATTGCTGGGAGTGAAGATGACGAGCACGAGCCCATTACTGCTGCTGGTACTTATCAGGATGAGTCTGAGAAGCAAATGGTAGTTGATCTACTTCAAGGCGGCGAATTAACAGATTTAGAAAGAATGGAAATTGAAAAGTTGGATAAATCGGAAAAGGAAGCTGTCAACTTAGAAATTACTAGCAAAAAGCCAAATGTAAGATAATTACATTTTTTTTTTTTCTAAATAAAATTTGAAGTTTTATGTTTTTTGATTTTTAGACAAAATTTATTCAGCGAGAAGCTTTAATGTCGAGGGCAAATAGCTTAAAAAAAGCTGTTCGTCAAATAATAGAGCACGCTGAGAAAGGTAATCCAAAGTTTAATCGCTAATTTAAATAAATATTACTACAACATTACCTTTTTTTTATTAGCTGTGGATGAACAAAATGCTCAAACGAAACACAGAGGACGAAGAGAACATAGATGCAGTGAAGACTCCACTTCATCTTTGATGAGACTTTCAAAACCTACCTTTAGTTTTACAAGTATCGATAGTGACGAATCTCAAGTAAGCCTATTGTTAAAATAATTTATGAATAGTTAATAGGGGTTTATATTTTTCCAGGACGAGATTCCTCAGGGGATGCCTTTCATTTCATCTAGGCGACACACTGCTATGCTTCAAGTTCTGCCAACGATCGAATCAGTCAGTTCTGAAAACACTCCATGCCCTTCTCCCATTCCACCTTCTTCATCTCCCGCCTTAACGTCTCCGTCTCAAAGTCCACTGCCTTTTTTTGATCGACCTAGTTGTTCAGAAGATGATCAAAGTAGCCTTGTAATGAGTCCTTTTCGTTCGATTCCTTACAGTCAGTTTAATGAAGTTGGGGAAGAGAAACAAGATGCCGAAGGAGGTGAAAAGGCTACACCTGAGCCTCAAAGCCCTATACGTTCTGGTAAGATTTTATTTATTGCAATTTATTTTAAATTAAAAGCACTGGATAGTTGTAATACGTGGTATTATTTCGTTTGGAAGGTTAATTAGTACAATTAGTTATAGTTAAAATGTTTTCTCTCTTAAAAAAATTTGTGCATAAAATATTTTTTCAAAATTAATTTCAAACTATTGTGGGAAATTTACAAATTCTGATGTGAAAACACATTTTGATAGTTATTTAATGGAAAATACTCAATGTTTTGGTAAGAATTTTGGATACCGAATTTTGTAAAAAAAAAAAATGATTATTTGCACAGACGTATCTCTCGACTTTCGGCTGCTTTTAAGAAAGATCACATTATTAGAATATCATGAAATAGCGTAGCTCTGTTGTCGTACAGAAACAGTGCCTGTTGCATCAAGAAGGATAAGTAGCGGTAGTACACTAAAGCATGTGGCTGCTGTTGCAGGAATAAGTGCCTTGGCCATGCCAAATCAAGGGATTGTGTTACCTCTCGAAAAGTGTAGAAGTCCGGAGCCAGTGATTAAAAGGGAGTTGCCAATTATTAACCCACTTTCATCATTACCAATATGGCCAAGTAAGAATACTAATTAAAATGTATGCGGGTGTTTCAAATTTTATTTTGAAGTAGACATTGCTGGAGGAAGTTTAATAAGCAAGGTGCTATTGGCAAATGCTGATGCATTATGTGCAGCTGCGTCACCATTGATGGATACCGATAATTTTAATTTGTATTAAAGATTTAAACTGAAAGTTTAATTGATATAATATGATAAAAAATTTAATTTTTTTAGGGAAGGGTTTGAGGAAAAATGTGTCATGAATAACTACTTTGGTATAGGTTTAGATGCCAAAATAACACTAGACTTTCATAACAAAAGGGAAGAGCATCCGGAAAAATGCAGGTAAAACTTTTAAATACGATTGCAATTATTTAAGTGTACAGTAATTAAATGACATTGCTCTATTAATTAGCAAAGTGTGTTTAATATAATAGCTTTCACAAAAATCACTAATTTACAAATTATTTAGAAGTCGTACAAAAAACTTTATGTGGTATGGTGTCCTTGGTGGCAAAGAGATATTACAAAAGACTTATAAGAATCTGGAACAAAAAGTACTTCTAGAATGTGATGGGCAAAGAATCCCATTGCCTAGTCTTCAGGGAATTGTTGTACTCAATATACCAAGGTACCATTATTATCTTATTTTCATTTATTGCTTGATTTTTATTGTTGAGTTACTAGTTTTGCTGGCGGTACTAACTTCTGGGGTGGAACGAAAGAGGATGATATTTTCTTTGCTCCTTCTTTCGACGACAAAATATTAGAAGTAGTTGCTGTTTTTGGGTCAGTTCAAATGGCTGCATCTAGACTCATAAACATTCAGCATCACAGAATTGCTCAGGTTTAATAATATTACAGCTTACGATTACTTTCAAAATTTGCATCAACTTTAATTTTGTTCACTCTAGTGTCGGTCAGTTAAAATTACAATCTTGGGTGACGAAGGTGTTCCTATTCAAGTGGATGGTGAGGCATGGGTTCAACCACCTGGTGTCATTCGAATTGTTCATAAGAATCGATCTCAAATGTTATGCCGAAATAGGGTACGGACTAACTTCTTATAATTATGGTATTTGTTTAATTAAAAAAGTAATGTATTATTTTTCTTAAAGCATTTGGAGAACACATTACGTGCTTGGGAAGAAAAGCAACGTAGTATGGCAGGAATGAGTGGAAAACATTCATCAACAGTATTACCTCCTTTGACAGAAGATGAAACTCAATTGTTTGCCAATTATTTGGAAGCTACATCTTCATTAATACGAAGGTTATTTTTGCTGCTTTATTTATAAATTGAGTTTTTAAATAAATATTATGGAAAACTAATGTTTTCTCTTTTTATTATTTTTATCCATTATAGTTTACAAGTAGCAGCTATTGATCACACAGCGATAGAACAAGAACTTCTTCCTCTTGCTACACAAGTTTCTAGTCAGATGGATCAGTTTATTTCGGGAGCTAAATTTACGGAGATAGTATGCATCTTTATTAAAATAATTTTTGTGTCAAATTATAAATTTCTAATTATTATTTAGATAAATATAAGACTTCAAATTACCGAATTCGTTAATAATGTTCGACAACTGCATCATGAAACCAATGTATTCTTAAAAGAAAGACCACAAGAGGTTAATAATTTAATTTTGACTTTATTGATTTGTTTATCAAAACATTTGCGTATTTTAATAGTTATCATTGTTGCCCGAACACGAAGATAGAATTAATAAAATGCTTTTTAATCTTGAAATTGAACTTGGAAAATGTTTGGAAAACAATGGATTGGTTCAGTTTCACGTATTAGAAGATGAGCAGGTATATATTTTAAATATTTTCATTGATTTTATAGCATATTGACACTCATTATTCAAGTTACAAGAAAAGAAAAAACGAGGATTATTTAAATTAATGTTCAAAAAACCGGATAAAAGTAAAGATGCAAAAATATCATCTCCTGTTTCAACTGGAGGTATATGCCAAACATACTTCTTATTGTAGGATTAAATTTTAGTCCCATTTTATTTTTCTCATTTAGTTGAATTATCCGTTCATATGTGGGGTACTGAAGAAGTTGGACAGTGGTTGGAATCATTACAGTTAGGTGAATATAAAGAGAATTTTTTGCGACATGACATCAGAGGCTCTGAGCTTCTTCACCTTGAACGAAGAGATTTCAAAGTAATTGACCTTTTTTTTTTTTTGTTTACATTCAAACATTTTATTTAAATTTTTATATTTATTTTAGGACCTCGGCATAAGTAAAGTTGGCCATGTCAAACGAATTTTACAAGCTATTAAAGATATCTCGAGCATGCCATCAATGGCCAGTGCCACGTCACAGGATAAACAACTAACGTGAGGATAAATCTCAAGCTCGCAGAGGTACGATAAATGTCAAACGTTTTGATAAACACAATTTCAAGGAATGACATGAACTATCGATTTGGTTTTCAAATGTAAAGCTAAACATTCCAAAATTTTACGTTGAAGTTTAAACAGGGAAAATTATACCAATAGTCGTCGATTGTGTTGAAACATCTGCGGCGTGAAAAAATAATAAAACAAGAGAGAGAGAAGACCTAAATGATTTGAAAACTTTTAGACATAAGACAATTAATTAAATATTGAGCGACCGTACATCAACTATTGTACAATTTGAAATTCTCGAATATTTTGCAATAATAATCTCTTATGACGTGGAATCAGTATTTGGACATAACATTTTTAATAATTTGAGCCTAACTACCTAAGCTATGTATAAAAAGCTAATGTGTAAAAGTGATAAATCTTAGTTGGGATGCTATGCATTTGAATTGATGGCAAAATGGTGATCTCGATCTTACCGTCAACATCTTTTATCACCTAACGTGCATGAAATTATTATTAAAGGCAGCTTTAAAAACTGGATGCATATTGAAAATGTGCAACCTAAAAATACTGAAAAAGTTGGAATTTGTACTGTATATACTCTGTATAGACCGAGATTTTCGGTTATTCCTCACCGACAATCTTTTTTATCTCATCTTATTCTTCAAACTATACGATTATTTATATATTCTCGTATTCAAAATTTACTAATTGATTGTCTCCCTAGTCATGATGGTTTTTCCATGTGTTTGCTACTCAAGATTTTATAAAGCTCTATTTCTTATACACTACAATGTACATTCCTTCTTCCTGAAAGGTTGTTAATTACCTGTTTTCAAATATAATACAATAATTATTATAAAAGATTCGATAACAAAATGTGTATTTTAAAGTTATACTGAGTGTATAATTGAATCGACAGAGACAATCTTGGATGGTTGCCACTTTGATGCGTTAAAATTATATGTTTTGATAGGAAGGTTTTTTATATGGGAAAAGCATAGATGGTTATGACTTATGACACAGGGTTGTCTTTGGTGATTTAAATACACACTCGTTCATTCAATTATTATCTCACTACTATTATCACTTTTTTTTAAATCTATTTCTTAAATCTTAACTAGTGATGATTTGTCACATATGGATGTTATAAACCTAGCTACATTATATTAGTGATATCAATTGTTGATAAATTAATATGCAAATTATAATACTGTCCTACTTTTAAAACTATTCTATAGTGTCCGTAAAGATAAAGTATAGTTTTGAAAAATTAATAACTATGTCAATTTTTAAGGAAAATCGATTTTTT